>SGPL01000160.1:0-60167 GCA_004802705.1 Bondarzewia mesenterica
TTCCGAGGCATTATAAAGGGGTGTGGTAACAGCGCGCATTGAGTGCGCTCAGTAGCAAGGAGGAGAATGGCTTCAACTTGCTTAATGCTCGCTCATCCGGGCGTGACATTACATAAGATCACACGGGCGCATCCGAGCTCATAAGCGGAACTCGTATGCGGCGGTCGCTTACAGCGTAAGCGCCAACTTTGAGCTCCCCTAGTGATCACGCTCAGCACTCGATGCCCATCATAGACACGATCGTCTTATGAGGCGAAGGGAAAGCTACCATGCAGTACACACCATGGCCATCATTGCAGACCTCAAACTTGACGGGACTATCTTGACGCCCTCGTCTGAAGGTTATGAAGCTTCTCTTCATCGCGTCTCCGAACTCGCCGTCTGACGTGCCACCTATGTCGCGTTACCGACTTCTTTCAAAGATGTGTCGAAGCTGATCGATTTCGCACCCACCAACTCGCTCGACATCGGTGTCAAGGGTGGAGGGCATACGATGAATGATTCTGGGGCATCATCCTCGGAGGGCTGACTTGTGATCGATATGGCGAAGCTCAACAAGGTGACTGTGCAGGAGGTGAAGGACACAGTCGTGGTACAGGGTGGAGCGACTTGGGGAGGTGTGTACGAGGAGGCGGCGAAGCACAAGGCGGATGTGGTCAGAGGTGATGTTTGTAGCGTCGGTGTCGGAGGTTCCTTGACGGGTGGAGGCTATTCAAAATTAATTGGACAGCATGGGCCCAGGAGTGATAATATCGTTGAGGCTACGTTCGCTCTTGCCGATGGATGGATTATCAAAGCGGGCCACACTGAGGAGCCCGAGTTATTCTGGGCTTTTCAAGGTTAGTACTTACCCTCGTCGACACAGCTGAGACCGACCTGATTGCATATTTGATATAGGTGGTCAAGGCCAATTTGGCGTAATTCTGCAGTTCATACTTCGCACGTTCCCAACTCAAGCACCTGCGTCAGCTGGCCCTCTTGTCTTCCCAGGAACAGTATTTATGGCTTTCGCGCCCGTGCTCGAGGAGTTTATCTCGAAGATGGGACCCTCTACATGTCGAATTCAGTCGTGCACATCCTCACTTCTACGTAAGTTGGCATACTTTTACCCTCGTCATGCAACTGATCATCTTTCAGCCTGGCCTCGTCGTCATCCCTTACATCCCCGGCCCTCCATCTCGAGGCGAAGCCGTCCTCAAATTATTCCGCTCCCTGAATCCCATCGTCGAATTCGTACACCCCGTTCCAACCCAATTTGATGCATGACATGGAGGGGATGAGATCCTCGCACGCGCTCCGAAGCGTCAATGCCTAATTGGTTCGCAGCTGAACGATGCCTCTGTGGGGCTTGACAAGGGACTGTTCGCGCAAATGTGGGGCGCGTTCGTGAAGTTTACGGCGGAACATCCCGAGGCGAAGGAGAACATTTTCATGTGGCAATGGCAGCCTGTCGGTGTCGTCAAGGACCATAAGTCGGACCAGACTGCATTCTCAAAGCGCGGGAGCCTCAGTCGTGTTCTTGTTCATGGGCGGTATGTCCACACCCTTCCCTTTTTCTATGGTTTCTCTCTCAAGCGCGGCCCATAGACACCGCGTGCCCGAGTTCGACCAGGTGAACATTGCATGGGTGCGCGAGACAGTGGGTATGATCCGGGATAAGCACCCCAAGGGAGGTGCCATCACGAACTTCGCTTGCGGCGACGAATCAGCCACGGCTATGTACGGCCCAGAAAATGCCCACAAGGCGAAGTACGACCGCGCAGGATTCTAGAAGAGGGGCATCAAAACTTGGCACCATCGGAGGGATCTGCATTCGTAATTGCTGAAAGTGTACGATGAATTGAAGTCGGTTTGAACCGCGCCTAGGGGCGTATAAGTATTGCATACAGCCGTTGAAGACGATCCTCATGAGTGGGCTGAATTTGCGAATTTGTGTAAATTCGCTTGGGTGTCCGTATTTGAGATAATTGGCGCAAGAAGTGCTCAACCTTCGATCCAATTGGTCCTCCCGGCGGCCATCCTTACAGGCCGCTCTTCGTCCCTCATACGCTCACTCTCGTCTCACGAAGGTGAGTATAGTAGATCTATCGCTGCACAGGTTATTGACGTATAGCTACTACATAAAGGAAACACATAAACTAATTTCGTTTGACTGAGCGGAGATGTACAGGCTTGTTGCTGTCGCGGTCCTGCTGGCAAGAAGAGTTTGCAATATTCTCAATATTGATGCAGGGTCCGAATCCGCATTTGATGCAGCCCATTGACAGGTTTTTGCATGTTGCAAAGTTTCGACGTTGCTGGTACGTAAGTACTGGATGACTTTGGTAGCGGGACATCTTCATCTTCAACCCCGCACCTGGATTAATCGATATTAATCCAGTTTCGCTCCCTTTCAGGAAGCTATTGTATATCCAGCTTACCCACGAAACGTGCGTCCTCATACCTAGCGCCGTCGATGGTGCTTGGGAAAGCTGTGATATCACTGCCAGATAAAACTAGCCGATCAGTTGGTCTGATACGGAGATAGCTAGGTACCCGTTGTCTTGTGTTTTCAGCCAAGCTTTCGACATAACTTCATCCCGCCGCAACTTGGCTGAACATAATTGTTTCGGATGCGTCTCATGAATTACAGGGTAGGCGCTACACCGCTACCATCAGGCGGCTACTTTCTAACAAACAACTTTCTCCACGGCTTATACGAGTGAGTTGGTTCTAACTGCGCATAGCTATGACGTTTATCGGCGGCATTCTAATGTTAATTATGAATAGTAATCGACTGAAAAAATCAAAGAGGCATCGTGCAAACGGGATGAAGTCCTGTGTTCATCATAACCTTGTGTATGTGCACCGCGAACTCTATGCCATCAACGAGAGGTAAGTATTTTTTGCGATCGGTCTACTTCGGAGCGCCCAACCTCAGGCCATGGGGACTTATAATATATCATTGCCAAGTCAGGAAGTGGCATGTTATCATGTTTGATTCAGTTGTAGCGAGAAGACGAGGTCAAGCCAAGACCAGAATGAAAGGCCGAGTCTTAGAACTGTTTAGAGCACTCCGGAATCGGCCAGGCCCAACTCTGAGGACTGATCCGTTGCTGACATTATTATTACAGAATATTCGGTCTGCTGTTTTTTGATGGCAAACACGGGAACCCATGAAGCGCACAAGCAGTTTGTCTTTCCGGCCCCCACCAGTCGCCGTATCGGGCACGCGACATCAACGAACACCCTCATGTAAACGCCGGTATACAGAAATGCGGGGAATCAAGTCCTCCCTTATTTTTCCCGCCAATCGTTCAAGTCCTACGCTGTGATCAGCTCGGCAGACCTCTCATCTGTGGGCTCGGACTGAAATATCTATCGCTACAGCGCAATCACCAATCGCAGTCTTCGTGCGAGATCGTACCTTAAACATGCGGGAGGCCCTCTGAACGACATCATTTTCGTTCGCACCATTAATTTGCTTATTCCGCGCTGCGATCGGAACCTCTGCTCGGGCTTTCGAGGGGCGACAACTGGTGGCGATCACTGTCTCGTCCGTGCCTGAGAGCTGCTCCACTCTTCGAGTCGGACTTGTGCCTGAAGGTTGACATCTAACCAGCCAGAGCGTACATGCACGGAGCTTACACAATTACCTTGCTGCCGTCAAGCCTGTTCTTGGTCTCAATGTCTGGATCCCATCCTCCGTTGTGACTTGATTGCAGCCGTGTATCCGTTCTGTATAAAAGGCCATTGCATCACCCTCTATCCTTCATCGGAGAACCTTCTGTTCATCATGGTTCTTGTGATTTATAGCTTGACTACGTCTGTCGTCCTTGGCTTGCAACTCTGCCTAACTTCTTTTGCCAAATTTGTACACTGACCCATCTCTGCTTCCCAAGAAGACTTATGACTACATCGTCATTGGCGGTGAATGCCATTTTTTCTTTCATAAACACCTTATTAATATCAGGGTCATCAGCGGGTGCGGGAGGTCTAGTTGTTGCGAATCGTCTATCTGAGGACGCCGATGTAGAAGTACTGCTTATCGAGGCCGGCGTTGAGTAGGTCGAAATGGAGGCCGTCGTCGTGAGGACTCTTAACAATGTATGTCACAGTTCTGCAGATTTGGACGACATCGCTATTCCGTTCTTCGACGTCACACTCTCCCCGAAAAAGATTAATAACTGGAACTTTACGACCACAAAGCAATCCGGTTTGAACGACCGTACAATTAATTATCCGCGCGGCAAGCTCCTCGGGGGCTCGACGTCTATAAGTGAGTGTCGGTCGTCTAAGGTCTGAACGTGAGATTTGACGTGGATGAACGCGCAGACTACATGATTTATTCCCGAGGATCTGCTGACGAATTCGATCGATATGCACGCGTGACGGGTGACGACGGATGGTCCTGGGATGCTCTTCAGCCATATATCAAAAAGGTGAACATGGGTGATGACTGCCGTATAACTGTCTTGTTTTAGCTGAAGCACACTATGCAATGGCATGAACGGATTGTCCCGCCAGCAGATGGGCATAACACCACCGGCCAAATTGATATGTCTGCACATGGCAGATTTGGGCCTCTGGGTGTCTCACTGCCGGGATATCCCTTCGGTATCGATAGTTTGATCATGGAAACGACGCAACAGCTCCCGGAGTAGTTTCCTTTCAATGAGGATATGAATGCAGGTAACACCATTGGGATTGGTTCGTAAACACAGTGCTCTCTTCGCTCGCCTTCGTGATCTTAAGAATTATCTGCTTTGCTAGGCTGGACGCAGAATATGGTTGAAAAGGGCGCACGCGTCAGCTCTTCTACCGCTTACATTCAGCCTTACATCCGCCGAGAGAACTTTGACATCCTTATCAATACCCAAGCGACAAAGCTTATTCAAACAGGCGTTGAGCGGGGTAAGCCTGCATTCCGCGGGGTCCAGTTTGCGACAGGCAAATATGGTAAGAAAGTTCCTGGCTGTGTCTGTAGTGATGGTTGACTGTTGACCGACATTCCTGAACAGCATGGCACTACAAGGAAGCCATCCTTTCTGCCGGTGTCTTTGGTTCCCCACAGTTGCTGATGCTCTCCGACATCGGCCATGCCTCCCAACTTGCGTCCTTCAGTATTCCGATCATCGTTCGATAGTCCAGACGTTGGCCAGAATCTAGTCGACCATCCTCTTTTATCGAACGTCTACGAGGTCAACGCGACTGGGACCGTCACCGCTGACGATCTGTCGCAGAACGTGACGTTCCCAACGCAGGAGTTAGCTGAGTGGTACAGCAATCGGCAAGGCTTTTACACCTTGGCTATCTCCAATCACATCGGCTGGTTCAGACTACCTGAAGATGTGTCCATCTTTGCAACCGAGGCAGACCCCTCGCTGGTCCACGTTCAAGTCATTACGAGTTCCTTATCTTCGTAAGTATTTCATTGACTTCGTGGACTACCTCCCATCGAAGTACGTCCGTAGAACGGCTTCGTGTCGCCGTTAGGTGCCTCCATCGGCTCTGGTCACTACTTGTCGTTGATTACATCAGTCACATCTCCATCATCTCGTGTGTTGATGTTCTTCTCTTTGTCTATATTCTCGATACTAAGCCTTCATCGTTTCACAGGTGGCAATATGACCCTAGCTTCCGCATCACCCTGGGACCTTCCCCTCCCCGACCCCGCCATTTTATCTAGCACTTTTTGATATCTACACCATTCGCGAATCCATCAAAGCGACTAAAAGAATGTTATCTGCTCCTGCCTAGGATAAGTATGTCATCGGGCCATACGGCGATCTCGCTGCAGCGGAGACAGACGAAGAGATTGAGGCGTATGCTGCTGCCAACACCGCTACCTTCAATCATCCACTCGGTACGGCATCGATGGGCCAAGCGGGCGAACCTGAACTGGGCAAGGGCGTTGTGAACCCAGACCTGACAGTCAAAGGGGTGAAAGGTCTGCGAGTTGTAGACGGTAGTGTGTTGGTGAGTATGCGTTGGATGTTGCGCTCGACTCTGGTGCTGATCTTTTCGTAGACGCTTCGTCCCCGCTGCAGCACCTCAAGCGGCTATCTATATCATTGCTGAGCGAGCTGCAGACCTTATAAAGGAGGCGAAGAAGTGTCGAACCCATCGCTGCTAGGCTTGGCTAGCTTAGTGATGATCCACGAGACTCTCATCTTCTCCGGCTTTCATTTTTATATTCGCAATAACTTATCGATATATTGTGACATCAATGTCAAATGGTGTTGTGTTAGCTCTCCAAGTTCGTGTGACAACATAATTTTCAACATAAAACATGCCAGATGAACGTCAACGTTCAGTCGCGCACCATCGACGACACGTCTTCACATATTGTGCCGATCCAACAACCCATTGACATCGACACACCGTTCGCACACCACCTCTGAGCGCCGGCCTCCCTATAGCTACGACCCAGAATGCCTATGTAGTTTGCGCTTCGAAAGGAAAGGGACGCAGCCGGTTCATCTCCATTGACATGCCACATACTCGCCGCATTGTACAGCGAGCCCACTGGATTCACGTGGATCGCTCAAAGTTCTCTCTCACATCAATGTCAACACCACGTCATACGGAGCGGGTGGAGCAGACAGACACCTCCGGAACTCTCACCATTGCGTATACATATCGCCGGACAGATTGTTGATACTTGCTAACATGGATCCTGATGCACAAACATAGTCAGGATCACACTTCGCCTTGATCTGAGCTTCTGCGCATTTGCAGTATCAAACATCACCTCCCCTGACTCGTTGTCATACGCAAAGCTGGGAGTAGCCCTCCATCAGGCTGCTCCCCACGAATCAAATCGGCCATCTCGCGTACCCACGCAATGTTCGACCGGTTGAATTTGGGCATGCACATCCTGTGACGGACGAAAAAAGCTAATGATGAGCCAATCAAATGGGAAGACCGCGACAAGAGGACTCGCCGTCCGTGGACAACGACGTAGCTCATGGCATCGCGCTTGGAGAACGCCAACTCGCCCAGTCCAATGTCTTTCACCACGCCGACAGGTTGATACTCCCATATCACCATCGACTCCTTCGCCGTCTCGTGCTCTCCCGTTCTCTGCGCTCACCGCGCCCAGGTGTCCGTGAGCATCTTCTGGGTGTGTCCAAGTGACGGGCCGTTGAGCAGCGAGCCTGAAAGATAGGCTCCGCCGACGCATCGGCCATGAACACGTCTGAGCCGTGCGAGACAGTTGGGAACAAGCAGTCCTGGCTGTAAGACTCGTCAGTCATAAAGATGCACTGGATTAGATCTCGTACAGAGGCATGGCGGAACGCGATGATGATGCGATCTCGCAGCTCCATCATCGGAGTGCATTCCTAACTACTGCGTTGCTATTATTTCACCCAGTCGATTGACACGGGCATTATCTCCAACGCAGACACAAATTTCTCGAAGGTCACACCGAGAAGCATCGCGGCTCCGACAGTAGCAGGCCCTTGATTCGATCATGCACGGAGCACGAATTCAAGCACGACGCCAAAACGACTGGTCCCACCTGCGAGATCACCGTCAGTTCAAGTGCACAGATAGAGGATGCACGATGCTCGCCTTGAATTGCCCCAAACAAATCAGGCTCCTCCTTTGAGCTCGCCTTTACGATCCGCCCATCGGCGAGCGCGACCGTGACCTCGACGATATTGTCCCTCCCCAAACCATGAAACGCATTCAGATTCGAGTGCCCACCGCTAGCCACCGCCTGTCAAAAATCCACCAACCCCGGCATTCCACACGTTCCCCTACCCCAACACGTCAATCAGCCTCCTGATTCACGGCTCCCCAAAGGTCACCGGCGCCACCCTCCACCACCTCCCACCCACCTTCTCGGACTTGAACTTTGTTGAGCTTGATCAGATCGATCACGAATCCGCCTCCAGAAGGGGAGGAGGTGCCATTGATGTTGTTCTCGCTGCTCTTGATGGCGAACTCTAGGCAATTGGGACGTCATTGTAAGATGTGGGTAGTCCGAAGTATGCCGCGTTTCGGATGACAAGTTAGGTGACCTGTCGAAGCAAATCGATGTTACGCCAGCGGCGTCAACGGCATAGTGGAGCATTGGTGCCAGTCCGACTGTGGGCTCTCGTGGCTGAGGCCACGCAAATAATCTTGGAAGTCAGTTCGCAAGGTATTTTGGGTGGTCAGGCGCGGGCACCGTATGTCGAAGGTGTATGATTAGGCTCGGACAAGTAGTGGCAAGTATGATCTGTGACTTCTATGCTTTAGTACAGAGCATGGTACAAAACCGACTCGGATCTAGCGAACGATCAATATTTTCACGGACATCGACAAGAAAACATGCATACACAGCATCGCTTGCTCGCCAAACCAGTAGATGACCTGACCATCCTAAAATTCCTCATGACCGTGTGATGCTCCTTTAAACATTCGTCCGCACGACCTGGATAGTAACCGCTTTGTTCTGGAGGCAAGTCCAGACCTTCCGCGATGCCCTCAAAGACACAATCGGCTGGGATGCTGCTCGTGACACTGGAGGACAGGATACGGGAGTTGTTGAGGAGAAGGTAAGAAGGATAAAGCCTGATAAAGCCCGTTTTAGTTTCGAGAACGTCGTCACCGGGATGTTGAATACGTTTCACCACGTAATCTCTGGAAAGTTGTTTAATTACAATAAGAATGATTCATCCAATTGGCCGACACAATTATTTCCGTCTACTCCGACAGGCCTCGATGAAGCCTTTATCAAGAGTAAAATGGTCTCTTATCTACATTCCACAATTGCATCGATCGTGCACTGCGATACTAATGGGCTCAGCAGGTGAGGCAATTTACCTTGGTCAGACGCGCCCATAACCTCCGCTCTGCAGGAATTCTGATATTCGAGTAACGATGTTTTCCAACCCAACAAGCCATCTGGCCATTTCTGCCTGCAGCTTGTCAACAGACCCACCTTGGGCGATGCGCGAATAGAAATCATCACGCCGTGGGACGGCGCGTATGGCAAGCTGTGGGAGGCATGCGTGGGCGTTAGGCTAGAACAAATGACCTGCGCGACGCACTTGGACGACTGAGCGAATGACAAAAGAGTGGTGGTGTCGAAGTACTGTATCGTAAGAACGTCTGAAGCAGATGTGAAGTTCGGCGGAGGTGTCGTTCTGCGCGTTCTGGAGGGCTCGACATGTGAACGCGAGACCCCTGCGAATCGGAAGCACGTCAGTATAGAATGATGTCGGATTGATGTTGTGAATTTAGGTGGAAGGAGCAGACGAAATACCGGATGAGGCGAACAAGACAGGCTGTTCCGTGTTTCTGTCCTTCATCTGCTTCGATGATGACGAGCTTCTCGAGTGTTGGCGATTCATTAGTACGGGATTCGAATCGCTTTCTAACACCCTGTGGAACGAGAAGAGGTTAATGGACAATGACAATTATGCAGGATGGTGAAAACGGACGGTGATGTTGTTTCTGAGGTCAGTCTGAACAAATCCGAAAACGCCGCTGCCCAGTAGATCTGTCGCGAACGCTGTGACAAACTGCGAACAGTGTTGGATAAAAAGGGGGGTAACGTTACCAAAGATATCAACGAGACCGTCGGAAGCTTCCAAAAAAGCAGCCGTGTCAACACCATCATCATGGATGGGGACTTCTGCGAAGGACTGCTCGGAGAAGGTCAGAATTGAAGGATAACAGAGGCGAGGCGTGCATGCCTTGACGGTTTCGAATTGAGGAGCCATGGTGGTTTGGCGGGAGCAGGACGAGAGGACACGCGGGTGAAGAGAAGAACATGACGCTGCGGCCGCGACGCCGAAGCCACTCAGACGAGCTTCCCCACATTTTTTGATCTAATCTTATCTGTGTTTCGCAGCAAAGCCGAGATCAATCAAGTACGCTTTCTGCTTCGACGAGGGAGTCGCAGACGGCGACGATGAAGCGAAGGTCGTGGGCGAATCGCAATGATGGCGAGGGGAGTTATGTCGGGAAAAGGCGAGATTCTAGAAGACAAATGCATATGTTGTGGGCGATATCACGGAATCGAAGAACAACAAAACAAATGGAAGGCGATAGTTATTAGGTTACTTGAATGAGATCGGAGTTGCAACCGTCACTGTCCACAACGTCCATTGCCCTCCCTTTCCCTCGTTCTGTCTTTTTCTTCTTGCTCTCTCACTCCCTTTTAACTGTTCAATCCCACCTCGCAAGCCATCTCTCCTTTTCTTGCGGTTCTCGCTCTTTCTTTCGTTACCGCGTGGTAGCGCCTTGCATTGTCGTGGACAACACAGAGTCATCTGAGATGGACGTACCGTAAGGGATATTGCCTTGCTGTCCAACCCTCTCATCCATGGATGCCACTTTTTAGCCCTTCCCCCGCTTCGCCTCCCCTCGAATCCAGCTCATCCGAAGCCATGTGTGTCTCTTTTCCGACCTACTTATCACTGCAGTCCCGACCGTCGCCTGACATATCATATCCAAGTGTCCCTCAGAAGCGCAAGGCTCACGACGACGCCCCCCAGCCCTCCATCGCTGACACGTCCTCGTCCGAATACGAGTCTGGTCGCGTCAATTGCGAAACTTGCGGAGAGTCCGTTCTGTTCAGAGATGAGACAGGTTTCACCACGAAGCACTGGGACGCCCATAAAGCCGAGTGGTCAGCCTCCCCCCATTTCCACTCTCAATACCGTCTTAACGTCTTGTACAGCGCCAACGCTCCTCAGCCCGTCTCCGAAACAGTGACTTACAGGCTCGAGAACCCTGCTGACTCCAGCGAGCCGAACAAGCGTCGCCGCGCGAAGCGTTCTGAGGAAGAGAGGATTGACTACCTCCGCTCAGACCCTTACGTAGCACAGTTTGAGGCTTACCGTGTCCTCTGTGCTTCATGCAACAAATGGATCCGTCTCCGCCCCAATTCCACCTACTGTTCCATCCCGTGGGATGCCCACCGCAAAAGTTGCTTGGCAAAGAAGGGGTGCGTGCAATTCAGATCAATTATCACGTTCTGATCTTCTCACATTGGAAAAGTGGGAAGGCCTCCACCCATGATGAGCACAGATCTCCATTTTCGAATGATCCAGATGTCAAGAAATTTGATTCGGATCGCGTGCACTGCCGCAATTGCAACAAGTGGATATTCGTTGGTTCAGACGATCACTCTGTCGAGGTCTGGCAAAAACATCGGTCGTCGTGCAATCAGAGCGCCATGTCAACTTCGATAGTGCCAAAGTACGTTCACGCGTCTTCGTTCCTATCAACAACTTCAACAGTCTGAGATTCGACCCGTAGTGTCCCTCCTCCGTCTTCTCACCAACTTGCCCTCGCCTCCATGCCAATCATCCCTCGTTCTCTCCCTACCCCTTCAGCGGTGCCTTCCACCCCTACTTCTCGCCTCTCCAAGATTACAAAGTTGTCCACCCCGAAGATCACAGATTCCCTTCCTGGGGGCATCGAACACTCCAATTCTCCCTCACCAACCTCGACACCTTCGTCTCTCCCACCTGGCACCGTATCGCAGGGAGGAATGCAAGAACACCGCAGACGAAATGCCGATCAGCGTGCCGCCCAGCTCCGTGCAGATCCCTTCCTGAGTGAGGTCCAACCGAACCGTGTATTCTGCAGTTTATGCCAGAAGTGGGTACAATTGCGACAGGACAGCAGTTATTGTGCATATCCATGGTTGCAGCACCGGGGGAAGTGTCTCCTTCGACAGTAAGTCTTTTGTTGGCTTCATGGATTGTCATGTCTTGACGTCTGACTGTGTGTGTCCTGTCGCTCTAGTCAGAAAGGATCGCAGAAGCGTAAAGATCCCGAGAGCCATGGCGGTGTTGAAGGCGAAGAAGACGAGGTCATGGACTCGGTTGCATCTAATGAAGATGAGTTAGAGTCGGAGGACGACGAGGTCAGTCTGGATCCTGAGGAATTCGAGCGACAGAACCAGCTGAAGAGGATAATGAAGATGAAGCAGGGTCATGAGAGTGCTTCAGAGGATGATGTGGGGATCAGAATGGAGGACCAGGCGATGCATGATGCTCGGGCTGTCGGCGCGAGCAAAACGAAGCTCACCGGCGGTGGCTTTCCCTTCGCAGACCTGGATTCGCCCCCTGGAAGGTAAGCAAGGTCTTTTTGATCGCGTTTGTGCTAACGGGCGCTTTCGTTGCTAACTCTCTTCATCTTTTATATTCGGTAGGGTGCGCTTCATCTCACAATCAATTCACTATCTCTTCCAGACGACATATGAACTTTCCGACGACATGACAGTCGCCACTCTTGTTTCATATCTCAATTCTGCAATGCCACCTGACAAGCATGAGGACTTTGACACTGCCGAGGTGACGAGGGCAACCACGACGCTCCATGATAGGGGCAAAATTGTTTTCGAGGGCGATAATATTCGGCTGATCGATTGATAGACTATGGATTCGTTCACTTCAGTTCCGCGTTTCTCTTGGATCTTCGTGTCGAACATTGTACGGATAATGCCCGACATTAGCGTTCATTTCCGCTGCTGGTTTTTGCTTCTTGACATCTTGTTGTTCCTGTTTGCCATTGTAGGTGCACCACTGTCTGACCAAGTATTGGACTTTGTTTTCTGTCAATGTTTGATGTTGGTTTATGGACATCCCTGGACGTTATAGATACTGTTAGTAAAACTCACTGCCGATGTTGAATTTTATTGTTGGTATACCGCGAAATGTCAATGTCTTGTGTCGTCGTTGTCGAGTATGAATATTACATGCTTTCACTTGAATAATTGAGACATACTGTAGCTACGTTAATCGGAGAGGGCAAAAGGAAAAGTAGACACAGTGGACAAAGCGTATAGAATACAGGACCGGATCTACAGAGAGGACGAACGAATTTACGGAAATATAACGAGAATGCGAGAATGCGACTAATGATGAGACGACGGAATGCGAGAGAGGGAGCGACATGAAAGATATCATGCGTACAATTACATAGTTCTATTGTCCAAGATACCTGAGTTTTGCATGAAGTACGTCCAATTATCGTTTAGACGAGAATTGGTTGCTGCTAATCCAAGGTCGGTAAGTTCCGGTTCGGGTTGAATGTTCGCATTCTGGCCGTAGCCAAAGTGGAGACCGCCGCCTTGAACGCGGTTGTCTTGCGACATATGCGCCATATGTGAGACGCCATATGAATAAGAGGGCTGGGGCTGGTGATGGTTGACGCTGGGAGGCTCGGCGTACGACGTCGGTGTCATATAACTTTGAAGGTGCAAACGGTGCGAGTGGGGATGGGATATAGGAATATCGCGATGCGGAGGCGTAGAGATCATGGGGCGGGAATTGTCGACGAGGGGCTGTCCATATTGAATGGGTTGCATGGAAACAGTCCCTTGAGAATCCGGCTGCGGCTGCGGCTGCGACTGCGACTGCGAATAATAATTCTGCTGATACCCCTGTCCCGACTGCGCGAGCCAATCCCTCATCGTTGAGGTATTCGCTGGCCCTCTTCCCTCGAAACCGTATGCACTCAACTGGGATGGTTCTACAAGTCCAGAACCTGGCTGGCTTTGAACCATGTCCAATGGAGCCGGCGACATATCAGTAGTCTCGAGAGATGTATTTTGTGATTGCGAAGACGAGGCTGATGCACCAGCACGAAGAATCATTGTTCGCCCTGCGAAAATGGACAGTTCGTCGTCGATTTCCTCTTGTTTAATGTCCCATGCCGCGCCGTCTTCCCCTGAAAGGCGAGGTTTCTCGCTTTTGGACGCTTCGAGAACGCGATGTGCTTTGTCTTGAAGGCGGGAGAGAATGGTCTGGAAATTCGTCAGGCTTAAGACCAGAAAATGCCAGCTGCGTCTCAGTAACTTACGTGAGCCTTTGCCGCGCGGCGATTGAGCTTGGCCGCCTGTGAAAAGAGATCACAGGCCTGGTCAAGTTCCACGATAGCTGAATCGGCCAGATGTGAACGCGGACCACGGGTAACGATGACACCGAAGACAACCTGAACAGTAAGTTTCGAGAGTCAACATCCATGCGAACCCGATGTCTAGATACGCACTGCTGCTGAAAAAGCGTAAGTCCAGGTGCTCCAAAACCGAGAGCATATAGCCGGATAGATTGTAAACTGATCCCGCACACACCGCAAGATGGTCGACGCTGCACGAACGGTTGATAGGAAAGACTGGGCATATGGGCTTCGTATGGGGTTCACAGGATCCTCGATAAGTGCCTGGGCGAAAAAACTGCGATGGATGAAGAGCAAGACTGGCAAACCAAATGTCAGAAAGCGGCGAACCGATAATACGGCGAAGGCACTCACTGACTTCCCTCGTGTGCGAGAGGACAAAGTGGGCCATGGAAGCAGATAAAGGAACACTTCGCGGATCAGTGCCAGGTTCTCCTCGTAGCATCGCCAGTGCTTCTGACGGGATAGAGAAATCGCGAATCTTACGGTCCAGATCCAGGATGTCTGAATATCGCGTCGGCGTCACGGTGAGCGTTCGCGCCGCAACCTCCGCAACGCACTCATATGCGAATCGGAAACCCCATGAACCGACTAAAGAAACGAAATGTGAGCATCTAAGCACAAGAAACGGCGGGAGATAATGACGAACAGCCAGGTTCTGTCTCTCCACCATCGTTCAGGGTCATCTCATCGTCCTGGGGAAACTGACAGTCAATGTAATCGCGAGAGAATGAAGGCGGTCGTCCAGTCGACAGACACTACAGAATGGAGGTGAGAAGAAGAGGACAGATACAAAAATGCAACCAAAGACGTACATGCCATGCATCAGCAACAAACAGGTCCCAAAACAACACGCGTCTTCTTTGGACAATCCTCGGAGATGACTCCCATCGAGCGCTGTCGCGATCTGTCGGTGAAGATACATAAATAAGGGCCATGACGGATTGGAGACAAAAGAGAGAAGTCCTTACGGAGACCCATCTGTCAAAGTGGTTAGATCGATAGCTGTGCGCAGAAGCACAACAAACTCACACTCTGCGAAAGGTGAGCTGCCAGGCCAATCAAAGACCACGTCGTTTCCATCGTAGATTCTCCATTAATGGCCTCGCTGCCACTCATCGCGTTGAAGATACTGGCCATGTGCAGAACCTGAATTGTTACCATTGACGGTTTTTCGAGGACAGGTTTCAAACAGAGTGCAGCCATCGCAAGTTGATTCCAGTGTTCACCATCCGCCTCTGCAACATCTGGGGAAAGAGTGATATCGACAATGCGGCCGACAGAGAAAATGGACAAGAGGAGAGCAAGATCATGCGGTCCAGAATAGTCGTCCACTGGGTCGACAGCTTTACCATATATAGAGGGCAGTATCTCCTCCATGAGCTGGATTCTCGAAACGCCCCGGAAAAGCCAGGCAGCATTTTCCAGGAACGTCTCGCAGATTGAAGTGGCCATCTCCCACGTTGGCAGGCATCGGTGTATCATGGTGATGACTTCATCTGTTGAACCAACGGGAGAGAAGGGGAAAGCTTTGGAAAAGCGATTGATGGTGCTGGAGAGTTTGGGGCTTTTAGAATCCCGACTAGACGAATCTGTGTGATTGGTGCTACTCGGGGAATTTGCTGGCTCATCTTGGTCAATCTTGGGGATAACACGTGAGCAATGGTCGGAGAAAGCGAGAAACCTCGTCACGCACCAGTAGAAGACCCTCTGAACCACCGGTCGGACCGAAGAAGCGCGAAACACCGTGTTCAGAGATAGACATGGTTCCAAACGCGTTCACGACGTCCTTCGAAACTTCACCATCTTCGTTTTCTGCTGAGGGGTGCTCTTCGAAGCGATCCTGATCAAGGAAAAGTAAACCATCGCGGAGGAGAGGGTGCTGCTCGGACGAGTGGCTTGATTGAAGGACAGCCAAGGCATCTTCAAGCTGTCGAATGCGATCGCTCATACGAGTAATACGACGGTGTAGATGTTCAGTTGCTGCGATGACGAAGCTGGCGAAGATAAATAAATGTAGCAAAGTCATAACAAGAAGTCTAGAATGAAGACGCACCGTGTTCCTTGACCCGTAGCGAGGCTGCCTGTGGGAGATCACGGGCATGGCACATTAGCGAGGGAGGGCATGAGGGGCGACGATAAAGCGTTACCATTCGGACATAAAGCTGCACAACCTCTTCTCTGTTGACGCGAAAGGACAGGTCAGAATGGAGTTCCAGAACGCCCTGAATGAGACAACACACCTGACAAGACTGACATGGGATTTGTTTGTCGCATTTAATCTTGAGTCTAGGTAAGAGAGTCTGAGGTCAGTCCAACGGTCAAAGGCCACCGATGATCGCACCTCCGACACTCGGCACAAGATATTTCTCCTCGATTCCTTTTCATTTCTATCTCTCGAGCGTAATTGCCATCACCCTTGCTGCCTTCGGCATCACGGCGAACGGGTCTGCGGCCTTGGGCAGATTTTGACAAGTCTGCGGGCATTGGGATAGAGCTACTTAGCGAAGAGCGTAGAGAGCGAGGAACATTGGAATTAAATAATTCATAGCATCTTCTTTTATAAGTTCTTCTTGTGTGTCCCATTATAATCCCGCACCATGGGAACTCAGGTGACAAAAGTGGCTATCTCCTCCGGCTTTCCTTGACTCCCTGCCACTGAGGACCGGTATCTTTCCTTCCTGCCCACGTAATAAATTCATTCTTTGACTTCGCCAGGCCTCCGCAAAGTCTTCCTTTCGTGCTTCATCTTACGCCGTTTCGGCCACTCTAAGCCCACAAGTCTCAGTTGTAAATTGACTTGATACATACCGAGTTTTCATCGAGTATACGTTCGATTTGCTCTGCCATTCCGTGATCATGGCCGCTTTGCTGTACGGTAAGATTATGTCCTGTTACTTAGTCTTGTGTCCCTGATTATTGCTTGCTCTTCCCTTCTCAGGACTCCGTCAAGCGAATTTTGATCGCTCACCATCATCAGGCTCGGATACATATCGTCATCGTAAGCATCGACTCCCGTAAGTGTTCTCTCGTCATGCTTTTCAAAAGGCAATACGTTCTCTATCATGTCTGGACAGAATCGGTCATGTATCATCCTGTATTGATGTTCACTCATCCGCCGGTTGCTGAGCATGAAGGTTGCCCCAATTCAAGCCTTGAAGGGATGCACTGAAACGATCATGCAAGTCACTGCTTCCGAGGAAGTCGGAGGCTGTGATGGCATCGCGAAGGTTTGCAGGCGGATCAAAGACCTAGAGGAGAGCTTATTCCGCAGCTTCATTCAAAGGATCTGGCCGCCTGCGTTTGGAATGCATAGGCTTTCAAGTAAGTTCTCTGTCTCGGACTTACACTCCCGCTCTCGAATTTAGCCCTACGTCATCTAAAGTACGATCTTGATGGCCAATGTGTGAGAATTCATGTGTGAGCGCCCTGACACTGAATAGACATGTTCTTGGCTAACTCATACGCCTCTATAGTCATCGGAAATGAAAGCTGGGTGCTTTCAACATGCTGAGAGTCGAAGGCCCACAGTTGGCACTCAGAAGTACCAGAGTTCTACAGTAAATAACACTTGTTCGGTAACCGTGGTACGTCTTAAACTCACCCCAATTGGCGTCGTGAAGCAAGAACGCTCTCACGTCTGTAAACAGTGACCGTGGATTGGTTGCTATGAGGGCTGCCCGCATCTGCGAAGTAATTCTCAAGCAGTGCCGCATCAAGTTGCACTGTGCACACCGTTAAATCTGCAATCGGGAATAAATACTACACGCCGTTGCTTTCAGTTGTGCCAGGTAGTGCGCAAGGTGTTCGACTTCGGACCGGGTTTCACCCGCTGCCGATATTTCACAGATCAATAGCGCAACTGGTAGGATCATGCTGACTCTGTTTTTTTTTTTTCATTGTTACTGTACCAGCGTTTTCAAAGTGTCTGGACTGCGTCTGCTAGCTTAGTACTTGCATAGGTCACGACACGTCCAATCTCCAAATCCATCTGCGGAGTTCGGTTATGTGGCCGTCTCCGAAATTCAACAAGTTATTACTAGTGTCTCTAGAGTCGTTCGTCGATACCTAGATGGGACAAACCTGGGGCACCTAGTTGACAATCCAAGACCCGCACATCCAGGCAGTAAGTGCCTAATACATCCTAGCTAATTTTCGCAAATTCATTTTCTTTAACTCTATATACGATGTCTCGAGCTCGCTCGTTCACCTCGCTTGCAGCTCGTGGACTTATCCCGGTCGTTGGTTTTCCTCGTCTACATATCTTCGTATCCGACTATTTCCCCAACGCGAATCTTGTTCTCGCAAGTATGATCGCTTTCCTGACCCTGTGCTATATGAGCAAGGACTTTATTCCTTTCCGATTTGATTTGACAGTGCCAAATTATTGACGACATCCTCTTTCGTAGGACGAACCTGTCGTCGCTGTCAGTGAATTCTCTACCCCCTACAACGCTAGATTCTACTATTGTATCATGGTCCGACCTCGAGTTGGTACCTAGTAGTGTCACCCCATATGAACATTGAGTATTGCGACGGCCATGGAGCCAGTGCAGTTGTCGTTGGAGACCTGACTGATCCCTGGATGATTCGAGGAATTTGACGAAGGTGCGTGAAAGCATCCTGAGTGCACCCTGACGTCAATCTTAATATACGATTCTCGAGGTCGCCGCATCAACAAAACTATAACGGCAGGCTGTAAAATTCTTCTTGGAGCGACACCGCAATGGCAGGCTACATTTATAGGTGTTATATCCCCGTACCTTTCCAGCTAAATAGAGCTACCGTATGTGAAGCTCATCCATCGCAGATGACTCACTTGACATCCGAACACCGTCTGCAGAATCTGGACTCTTCTTTCACCAGTTGACTTGCCGCTATGCTAAAGGACTTCAGGTATATAAAAATGCATTCTGTAGAACCCTCTATTTACCTCTCCTATCGCAGAGGAGCCGCTTCAGCCTCCATCGTTTGTAATGATAGTGCATCACTCTCCGTCTCTGGTATTGATGGAGGATCAAAGAAATCCATACGATTCAATGTTTTTTAACCTTCTGTTCCTATCTCGTTACTGATGCTTTTGAGAAACTATGTTTTAGGACAGCCTGCCTTGTTCACTCACAGCGTCTGATCATTGGGGACGTTTTACATATCTGTTTCTTCTCAGTAGATGAGGGCAAATCAACGTACAGTGTTCTTGTTCATCTCCATTCGGTATCGCCAATGACTGAAGTAACTTGCAGCATCCATGCATCCGGATTGCATTCATGAGCAAACTGAAATAGACGACGCGCTCTCATAATAAATACACTTATTTCCATATCAAGTCTTCCGTCGAGACTCAGATTAATTTCTTGAAAAATAAGTCACTCACAAAGGTCGTCAATGTGTCTAGTGTACAACAAGCTTAGTGTAAAAATCAAACAAATGGCCTCCGTGTAGTATGCGATCGATTCCAGAAATCTGAACAAGGCATCATCTATCTGACATCGATCATCTCCCACCAATCTCCAACTCCAGTGTGTCCAGTGCTCGCCGTAGATCCACATTTGGATCAGTATTCCATGCCCACTCAAAATTTCGCCGAATCCTCTCTCCAAGCTCTGGCAACCTGGCAACCGTTATGCTCTCATTAGGGTCATGCAATGCGAAGTACATGCCATTGCGACGGGAACGCTCAGCGACCTGAGACGCCAAAGGCTGGCGAATGCGGGAGTAGATTTGCAGCACGCGTGCTACATTTTGCAAGGTAGTGCGAGGATGGGAGAGCAGGGCCGAAAGTATCCAGGCGTCCTGTAAAGGTACAATGTTGGACAGTCGGAACAAGATCGGTAGATGACGGGGCAATTCAAGAATCACCTCAATGGCCTGGCCAGCTCCGGCTCCTTGAAAAGGTGTCATAGCGTGCGCCTGGAAGTCGATGGTTCGTCAATCATCGGCATGAGACTCAATAATAACACACACCGCATCTCCGAGAAGGGCGACGCGACCGAACGCATACGAAGATAACGGCTTCACAACGTTGACCGCCCATCGATTGACTTTGGCATCACCAATGCACTAAACGGATGTTTCAGAGAGCGAAGAAAACGGGCATGAGCTGAGCGTACACCGATCAGCTGCCGTATCTCAGGCTCCCACCCGACGAACGACTGACTGATTTCCCGAAAGTTACTATCTTGAATCCATGGATCAGTAAAGATAGAATCTTCTTGACTATAGTTCGTCTCAAAGGCAGCGAAGTTGATAAATCGACCGTGAGATATGGGATACGCCATTATATGCTATTGCCGACGAGGAGAATGTTTGAAGGAAACAACAGAAAAAAGGTTTATGTCGCTCACTCTATTCTTGCCTAGATACTATATCGAAACAATCAGTATTTACAACCGCGCGACGGTCAGTGCTACATACCTGAGAGGGTACTGTGAGGACACGATGATGAGGGGAGACGCGGCGCAGCTTTTCAGCTGATATAAGAGTCCTATACACCAAAACACCACTCCATCGTGGCTCTACACGGCTGCGAAGGTCCGCTGCCTCGGAGTATAGACCGCACTGTTCGGCATGTCGACCCTGTTCGTGAAGCATCGATGCCCTTACTGCACTCTTCACACCATCACAGCCGATCAGGACGTCGCAGGTCGATGAGGAGCCATCGTGGAAGACGAGATGTACAGGGTCTCCTGACCGCACAGGCTGCGTGTAGTAACGTAGACGCTTAGAAGGGTACGTCTTGCATTGCGGCGAGAGATTATTCAAGAGAACGCCATGAAATTCAGCGCGATGAAATCCGAGGAGGCCACCTAAGAATGGTAAATAAGATGCAGATGAGCGATGTTTTGCCGTGATACGGTATGCTACGACGAACCTCGCGAGATTATGTTGAAGAAGCTTAAACCTTCTTGTTGATCAGCTTTGCGGTAATGCAGGGTTGGCCCTGCAATTGCAAACGTGAGCCAAACAACAGCCAAAAGTTACCGGAAGGGCGAAGATATCTCACTAATCTCGTCCGTTGGAGGCGTATCGAGAAGGTGGATCAAATCATCCTCCAGACCCAAAGACTTCAAAATTAGCCAGGGCCGGCGCCATACACCTATGCCTGCGCCGATCTCGGAGAAGTGGGATGCGCCTTCGTAAACATCGACCTGAATATCGGGGCACTTTGAGAGAGCGTAGGCTAAGGTAAGACCTCCGACCCCTCCACCACTGGAGTGGAAGATGCCCAAGTCAGCCTTGGAGAATGAAGAGCAAATGAGGATCTCACCATATGGCGAC
Source organism: Bondarzewia mesenterica (assembly GCA_004802705.1). NCBI lineage: Eukaryota > Fungi > Basidiomycota > Agaricomycetes > Russulales > Bondarzewiaceae > Bondarzewia > Bondarzewia mesenterica. Next base: position 21,169 of record SGPL01000160.1, read on the forward strand.
TCGGAATTTGCAGGGTTTGGAATGCATAAAGCCCCGAGAGGAACCTCAACGACGAACGCTGAACAATAGAGAGGGGATTCAGAAGATATTCGTCGAGCTGGAAATGTGCCGACACGACCAACCAGTCGCGGTATAAGTATGTGGATTGGATGATTACGACGATGCACATGACGGGCTCGAGCGCATACGAGCATGGCAAAAGAAGGGTTCTGTTGGAAAGAGAACATATGAAATGTTTGTCTAGGACGATGGCATCGCACATCCGTGCAAGGACGAGAATTCGGCGTCAAGTAAATGGGCGAGACAGAAATAAATTTGATGATGAAGCCGACAGCCGAACCCGATGTTTTCGCTCTTTCGTCCTTGGATTCGGGCGGAGTTGCGAGCGCTGTCCCAGCGAATGTAACACGAGAGCACCGGCGTCCAAAGTCGTCCGCTTCGATTATACGCCCCCGGTACACAAACTCGGAGGAAACGCGAAAGAAACGGAAACGAAGTCGATGCACAACTCTAGGCAAGGCACATGGTCTAGTACAGCCCGATGGGCAATCTGTTGTTGCCATAGTTCGGAACCTCGTTGAACCCAGGCCTCGAAGCTTGTAGCTTGAAGCTTGAAAGTGCGTGTCAAACGGCTTTTGTAGCTGTAACTCATTCTGCAGCAGAGGGCAACAATATTTCCCGCTTTGGCTATTCTGCTCACTACAGTCTGAAAATCGAGTCATAGGACCATTCTTCTTCCACGTTTGAATGCCGGGTTGTACATACGATCCTGAGTCGACAGAACGATGTGAACACAAAAATTGCCTTGGTATGAACTGCGCTCCAATGGATGACCGAGTTTTGTGATGACCTACGTAAGAGGGTGATGCACGTCGGATTGCGTCCTGCGCTGCTTTATACTTCCTTCGAGTGTCAGTCAGACATACAATATGACGCAGGCCAACAGACGAACAACGCCCGAACGTCCATCTCTAGCAATCAGATCAGGTCTGCGTGAGCATACATAGACGTACCTCAATAGTCAATTCAAGTTCTCTTAGATAGAACAAAAGTGCAAGCAGCATCGTCGTCCCGTGCCGAATCTCAAATTACTTTTGGAGACATATGACTTACCTCCAGGGCTTGAGCGCTTAGATTTCAAGGAGAAAAGACGGCCCTTCTGTAAATGCGACGTAATAGACACACCTGAGTGCGCGAATTTCGGCATTCCAGCTTGACGGTTTTGTGGAGCTTCCTTCTTTGACTGGCGGTTCACATCCCCGCAAGTTACCCTTTGAAAGTCCATGGGAGAGTTGAGAAGACTTCTATCATATCGATAAATGTGCTGTTTCCTGTTTCTAGTAAATACTCTGCGATGAGACACATACTTTAGCACGATAGGCAATCACAGCTCGGACCGTAAGTCACAGAGACACGCATGCGGACATAGAGGGTGTGAACCACAAGAGCTTGAAAGGTACAAAAGCGAGAGATACCAACTTCTCGGTCCTACTATAGGCAAGTCCAGTTAGATTCAGCTGCCAATAACCGTATCGAGCTCTTGCCATATAATGTCGCGGAGTAATCCACCCAGCTCACATATATTTGTGAATTGCTATTTTCCTGATTCAAAACGTCGAACGGCTGGATTAGATAAAATTTCTCTTGTTGAGATTGAGAGGACATCGACGGTGTGACGATGTGGCGATGCAGGGGGTGACCCAGTACAAGCACCTGACTAGCCGGCATTTCGCTTCCCCTTCCCGCCATCCGACGATGCACCAACTGACTGTACTTATTCATTCTAATCGACCGCACGCTGCACTTTCCGCTGCTGCTAACGATGGGATAGGTGAACACGGCGCCCCCGAGAAGGGGCCGCCTGGGGAACGCGCGCGTGTATTACAAACATCAGCCATGACCGTCCGAGAGCCGTGACAACCACGAGTACATAGATACAAGCACAAAGGCGAGAGAAAAGGTTGCTACAAATACATATAAGCACTATGCGGAAATTGCGAAGGAGGCGCTGCGGGGCATATAACCAGATGAAGAAAAGCGAAGCAAAACATGGGTGGGCAGGGTGGGTAGGCGAAACGTAGCGCGCAAAAACACCTGGCAAACAAAACGAAGAGTGAGCTCGACGCGTCGCGCGACGCTGTCATAGTACGGACCTGGCAAGATGGAAGAGCGAGCTGTGGGACAGCGACCCCTAAGCCCGTCTTCTATATCCCNCCGGAAATGGGATNAGTCATCGCGCAGGGGCCATTCGCAGCATATCCGCTGCAGCCCCTGAGNGACTCCACATTCGGTCCGCGCGCTCGTGCGCTGCACTCATCCTGAGCGCTGCTCGGGGAANCCTCAGCCCAGCGAAGGGGTTGGCGGCGGCTGCCAGCGAGCCATCGCTTGGTAAGCGTACACGGTCGACTAGACTAGTGTAAACCCACGTTTTAAACCCAATAAATTTTAGAACTTCCAGTAACTCAGTTGACAGAGGCGTGTTATACTTACACGATCAAGGTTCGTTCTACGACCAGGCGATTCCCACCACTTATTCCTTGTTCTTCAGCTTCCACATTCTGCAAAAATCGTTTCAGGTCTCTCTGAGCGACGAGCTCTTCAGCCAATCTACGGAACAAACCGTACCAGTCACTCATATTCATCCTGATCGAACATCTTAAGCTGCAATACGTTGGATACCTAGAGGATCCTTTGACGTGAGTAACAAATCTGATCAGACCTCGACCGATAATTATGATGCGTCTTCGGTTCTCAGCATGCCCTCGGTACCAACAATCGACTATGATACCGCCAACATTGTTTTCTCGTTCTGCGACAAACCTTCTCTGTTGTCATTGGTTCTGACATCGCACTCCGCACGCATTGTCGCGCTGCCCTACCTCGTCAGAAATGTGATTTTAACTCGCAGTGCGCAGCAAGTCCTTGGCTTCTGTCTTTTTGTTCTCGCCCATCAGTTATGTTCTCGAATAAGGACTCTCAAAATCAAGCAAGGAGCGTTTACGAGCGAATTGGAGTGCAAACCAGAAACATGCACTTCATATTTGTTCGCGAGCGCCCTGGCCGATGTTTTAGCGGGTGCTACTATGCTTAAGGAGCTAGAAATACTTTCACATTTTTCAGAACTTATGTTCTGCGAACCTCGAATCTCGATAGATATCGGAAACTTGCAATCCCTGCGCACTCTCAAGCTTTGGCCAGTTACTGGGCGCTGTATGGAACGTCTTCGTCCTACCTTTGGCCTTCGCGAAGTTCGTACCTTGAGTCTGGGTGTAAACTATTTGCAGGCTTCAAAAAATTCCAGAAAACTATCCTTGGCGATTGCGGAACTCATCGAAAAGATGCCGCATCTGGAGAACTTGTCGCTCTCTCACATTTACCCAATCTTCTTCTCACCTTCATCGAGTCGTCGTTCCTCCGAAATGACAGAGAGATGGATTTTCCCGAACGTCCGTTCACTGCGTCTCGACTCTGTGCCAACGCCTCTCGATGACCTTGCCTTTTTCTTTCCCAGTCTTCAGTCATTGTCCGTGTCATTTTCTCCATTCACGTCGCCTCCGTCGATACAAAGTCAACAACTGCTATGGCCATATCTCAGGTCGATAGAGACGGACTCGCTATTGATTCTCGACTCTCTAGCCCGCCTCCATCCTCCGTTTCGGGTTCGTTTACCAAGACATACAGTTGTTCTTGATCGTGAATTAGATCGAATTCTGGAAATGTTCCGGGACAATTCTCGATTGACCAGCTTCAGTTTTCCGATCAAACTCCAACCGCTTTCAGATTACGCCATTGGACCATTACAGATTGAAGGCGTATCTGCGGTTTCACTTCTGTCCAAATTATCACGCACCCTCCGTGATCTCAAGTTCATTGCTCTTGACATTGACACNACCAATCAAATACCTTCCGACGCTTATAGACTGCTCGTGAGTACTTCATTCTAATGATCAACCGGGCCTTACATTTTGAACGAGACGTCTTCAGAAAGCCTTACTTTCCTCCTCTGTCGACCCTGTGCCTTTCGAAAAGTTGCAGTACCTATCAGTGACGAATTCGACTTCGTGGTTATCTTCAGCGGCAGGTGATAAAATCGTCGAGATCCCTTTTGCGGAGAGTTCCATCGCCAGTGCATTCCGATACAGCTTTCCTTCGCTGGAATATCTNGAACTGGAGGCACGAAAGCTAAACCGGAAGAAGACATGGTGGCGCCGCATGAAGACTGGGGAGTTCAAACGTGTTTCATCCGAGGAAGGGAGGTCTGCACGGGAACATTTCGAATGGGAAGGCGTCTGGGAGCGTCACTGATTCATGTAGAGGCCGGAGAACTGATGCCGGGTCGCAGCTGCTGTAAGTGACCAACGCAGTGTAATTCTGACCCTTGTTGATCTTGTCTTCAATCCTAGGTCTCCTATCATATCCTTGGTCCTCCACGTTCACCCAGAGATGTCCCTCCACTGCAGCAAGTTGTCCTTATCATCCCGCGCTCCGAGGAATTCTGCCACGTGACGCTTTGGATGCTTTCTTCGCACGCTCTATCTCGCGCTAAGCTCATACATTAGGACTGTATCACTGTATGGATACGGGACTTACCCACACCATTGTCGACCCGACTGCGGTTCGGAGGGAATCTTCTTGATGTTCAATCGTTAATCATCCGAGCTCGCCTTGCAATCTGCTTCAAATTTGCGATTTCTCCTACCGGCCGTATCTGCTTCGGATTCATGACTTCGCGGAATGTTGCTGTTATGGGGAATGCCTTTCTGCTTGGACTACGTACCCATGGTCACAAGCTCAACTTTCTTTACTGTTACATCTAGGTCACCATTGTCTCATTCTGCACCCGCCTGAACAAGATATGGTATCTGACCGGAATTTACTGATAGGTGCTTTTGCAGGCACTCCTTCGGAATTTAGAGGTTTTCCGTCGCAAAACTGTGTTTGTCAATCAGCTCAAAGGGTTTCAATTGCTCAGGACGAGTTATAGTTATCTTCATTTCTGGATCACTTGCTCCTGTATGTGAGGTAATGGCGATCACTCAGTGTCGTGACGGTTTGACTCGTTGTGGCGGTTGGCTTGATATAGGAGCAGCTAGCACTCTGAGATTGCCACCTTGTTTCTACCTGCCCTTCTGCGTCTCGCAGGCTCGAATGGTTGACTGATTTAGAAGATGCTCGCCCCTGACTGCCTTATTCTTATATGTTTGCCTCGTCCTTGCCCTGCCATTTCTCAGTGGCCCCCGTATCCCGTATCCGAAGGGCGAGTGCTCAGAGCTGGTGTTTTCGGTTCATCGGCTCTGTGAGTTTCGCAAGTTTGGAGCGCTGGTGTGCACTCTTTTCGATGTTACGTTTTGTCACTGACAAGTCTAGGTAGGCCCTGCACTGCGATTGGTATAACCGCGATTGAACATTGTATCCGTCATCACTCTTTCTTTCCGTCTACTGGAACGTCTCTTGGAAGGTAGGCACACGGGTCGAAGCGGAAGCTTGACTCTCTCAAAGGATCCGCCATCCGAAGTATCGACGAAGACTGCGTACCGCGATATTGGCCTCGCAGGCACAGCTGTAGCGGCGAGGAAGATGGATTCTCGAGATTCAGAACCCTTACCCACCCGACCAGATCGCGCGGACGATTCAGGAACTCGGGGAATGATGGCTCTGCAGACAGCGTAGTGAGTGAATCTATATTTATGTCGGACATTGTGGTCGTACAATGCTCGGAGCGCCCAGTCGTCGAACNTGTGTTACATGCATACGCAAGTAAGTAAAGGAAAGCGATGTCGCCCGACTCTCCTGCCTCTAAACCCATGGCGTTCACTAATGAGTGTCGGCACGACCGTCTTCTTCTACTCATGTGGGATGTTTCAGGAATTAGCATCGTCTCGTCTGCGCGCGGTTGTCAGTCTTTCATTCTCGCCACGCTGCTCCCCTTGTCCTAGTAAGTGTCTCCTTAGCTCGCAATCTATCGCAATCTCCTTCTGTCAGTTTGCACATCGCCTCCATGCCCGGGTGTCTCATGGATCAGCCTCAGTTTGTCCAATACTCAAGTCTACCCAGCTTTTTGTCGTATATAGACGCCGCGGCTAAACCCCCCCGATGTCTCTCACTGCAGCACTTCCACTGCCAGTTTGGATCCAGCAGAGGGAAACGTCTTTGGGAGCGCTCGCCTGTTGCCGCACTGGACGAGGCCTTGCGGATAGTGAAACCGCTTCAAACCGTTCATAGACGGTCCAGCATTCGAAGCCATTCATGCCCACCTGACGAGCTGCAATGTTCTGTCTAGGCCACAGATTTTCTATAGAGCATGGCAGCTGGCTGGTCATCGACGAGGATATTTTTAGCCTCCAACATGGAAAGGGAAATCACGCTCCCGAGTTGCTCTTTGCTGTAAAAATAATCACGGCGCATGGCGTCGAATGGGATCTTCTCGAGTCTCTCGTCACGGTCATCTATCACCGACCTTGATAATGATGCCGATGGTATTTTGGCACGTTTTGAAATTCAAGAGGATCACCTGTTGCTCCTCCAAGGAAGGCCAAGGGAGAGAAGCAACCTCAAACGACGTGAATCGCCCGCAAATTTCGGCCGAAATCATCGTGGTACCTCCGCTGCGTACCGTCATGTTCGTTCAAGATTTGAGCGAGATCAGGCGAGATCCTTGAAGATGCGGCGTTGAACGCGCCGACCGCGGAACCGATGTAAGTTCATAGTGTGCATATTGTGTTCCATGGAGTCCGAATTCAAACAGACATCTAGCGAGGAATGCTACATTGTGTATTTATATGTACTAAAGAAAAGATCGCGTGTTTCACGGCGCCAAGATCGCGAGATAATCGGGTCACCGAAGAAAATGAAAGAGAAAGGTGAAAAAAGACGAGAAAGAGAAACCGTGGTCCGCGACGCACGGAGGGATGGAAAGCAAAGGGAAGATGGACAGCGAAAGATAATGAAAACAAAGTGTGCTGGGAGCTGGAGATAATGTAGAACAGAGCACGAAAAGCACCGCACGACGGTCACCCACTTGCACCATCGCCTCCGCCTCCACCCCCCATCATATCCTCCAATCGAACACCGCCATCGATCTCAGCATCTCTCTGCCGTTCACTGCGCCCATCCAAATCTTCAGCATCTCCGCCCCGACCTCGCTTGCCCATCCTCAAAACAAGACTCTCCTCATCCCCACCTCCACCCGCGCTCGACGCCCTCTCCCCACTCCCCACCGAGACAGGCGCAGCCGCGGCGCCCGACAAAAAGTCCAGCCACGAATTCCCACTCGCATTCTCGTCTGACGGCCCCGATCCTGACGACGGCACTGCGTGACCAGTACTGCTGCTGCTGGTATTGTTGTGATGCGATTGCGGGTGGGACAGCTGCGGCCAGTCGAACGTCAGCGGAAGCCCGAAAAAGGTCTCCAGGGCACCACCTACCCCGCCGCCCATCCCACCAGCGCCAGCTCCGCCTCCAGCGTTGCTGAACAACATGTTGCCGCCGCCGCCGCCAGTGCCGGGGGAGGATCCGGGAGGACCGAATACGCCTGCGAAGATGTCGTCTGGTGGACGTGGGTGGTGCTGTTGGGCTTGAGAGAGCTGAGGCGGGGGCTGGGGCTGGGAGATGCGCGGGAGGGGTTGCGATTGCGATTGTCTGAACAATCCATGTCCATGTCCGGGGGTGGAGTACGGTGGAGGCTGTGGGTGCGAGTAGGAAGTGGGGATGCCCGTGCGCGAGGCGGGATGGAGAAAAGGGGTGTTAGTGGTAGAGGACGAGGACGAGGAGGAACTTGAGGGAAGAAGGGCGCGTAGGAGTGATGTTGGGGGTGTGGAATGGTGTAGGAGTGTGGGGTGGGGTCAAAGTCCAAGCGGAAGGATGTGGGTGAAGTGGAGGGTGCGTGGGGGTGTTGTTGGTGTTGGGTGGGCGGGAGCCGGTCAAGCTCAGCGGACGACGCGGTGCGTGGGCGTTTGTTTGAGCTTTGCGCCGAAGGTGGGTACGGATTGGGGAGACGGGAATTGAGACTGGTATGGCGGTCGGAGGAAATGGGGAGAGATTGGGAGGTAGTGGTGGACAGGCTGGAGATTGGGAGGCGGTAGTCCATCTGACCGTCATGGTCAACAGAACAGAAGAGCAACAAGCAAAGAGATACACACGTCGATACTCATGCCCTCTGGCTTGACCGTTGCCGTCTTCGCGCCATGCCCATTCCCATCGGACTTTTTGCCCTTGGCTGCTGTCCCACTCCCCGAGGCAAGACCAGCGCCGCCGGCGGTCATGCTATCCTGTCGCTTTCGCTGCGTGGTCGTCGGAACTGTCGGGGACTCGTCTCCCTCGGCATCGTCGTCGTCGTCCGCACCGTCATCGAGTCTGGACGGATCATTAGCGCCACTGAAATCGTGAGCAGTGCGGGTGTCGCGTTCGCCTTCAAACTGGGAGCAACGAACGAAAAATGAGACGCAGACGGATAAGAAAAGAGAAGGGTCGAGGACGTACGCGAAGGTGACGCTGGACAATGTTGCTGATGTCGCCGGAGCAGTACTGGTAGAGCTTGTCTGGGTGGCCGTGTCGTCGCTCTGCGCGCCAAAGTAGGAAGTTATTTTTAGCACAGAGGCCGACGACAGGAGAAAAATGCCAGCGCATGCGAACGAGGAAAAAAAAAAGGAAAGGAGAAAGACTAACCAAAGATGATGACAGCGACGTCGACGGAGCAGAGGACACCGAGCTCGTATGCTTTTTTGAAGAGGCCGGTCTTGCGCTGTGAAGAGGAGTAAGAAACTATTTTTGACGTTGCTGCGGGGCGACGAAAGTCTTGGCAGGGAGATACTGGCCTTTAAAAATGTAACAGAGCGGTTGCGTTCGTTCTGGGCGGGGCGAGATATATGAATAGATGGAAAAGAATAGAACGAGGAGGACGGTGGGCGTGTGTGGACACGGACCTGGATCGGGAGAATTTCAATCTTGCGACGACCCATGATGGACGGGGAGGGGTTGTTGAGGAGCGAGAGAGAGAAAGAAAGGGGAGAGCGAGATGGGGGAACGGAGGGAAGAGGGACAGGAAAGCAAAGCAGGCGAGAGGGATTTGGCTTTGAGGGGGCTCGCAGTATCGACGACTCCTCGCTGCTCGCCGGAGCGGCACACTCGACATCAACAACCCCAAGCAACCCCTTCTGCTCCCGTTTCTCCGCAGTCCTCCTTTTCTCTCATCTCCCATCTCNNTTTCTTTTCTTTTCTTTTTGTTTCTGTCCAACCCACCAGGCCTCTTGCCCGCGCTCGCCCCGTCCACACCCGTCGCAGGTCCTTTTTTTCTTTTTCTTTTTCTCCGTCTCGCAGCGACTCGGACGCCCTTCGCTGGACGATCGAACCGCCGTCACATCGTCTCCGAGTCTCTCTGCTTCCCACCTGCCCTCTTTTTCTCCCATCTCCCGGCATATCTAATATTCCTAATGCACTTCCCTCGAACCGGTTCGTTCCCCTCTTTCGGCCGTGCCTGTGCCGAAAGAACTCTTCCCCAGTTGATCTCCGCGTCCGTCCGACGCAATCTCTGCCACCCGTTCCTTCTCACCTGCCTCTTTTGTCCCTTTCTCATTCAGCGAACATCAAACACGCACCGCCCACGCCCCCTCCAGCTCTTCTCCATCTACCTTGATCCAGCGCATGCCATTCAAATCAGCCCTGATAAGCCAGCGCTTGCTCTATGGAGACGGCGTCGCACCCACAGATCGAGTGTATTCCACTCCACCGTCTTCTTCTGGAATCCATATACCCAATCTAAGGGCCTCGCGTTCCCAGCCATCCTCCATGCTTCTCCGGCGTACGTACCTCTCACCCGTTCATCCTGCATCCTGACCCACCCTCGTCCATAACATTTAACCACCTCGCCGCCCTCTTCTTAATGTCTTTCTCGTGCATCTGCTCACTTCTCCAGCCAAGTCATCCTAATGCCCACGGGCTAGGTAACGTGACCTTCCCGTCCTCTCCCGTTGCCAGCTAACCCCCGCACTTCTAGCTTTTCCTTCCTCCGCGGACTCTGTATCTCCTTGCCCCAGCACAGCTCCTAAGGGCCCCGTGTCGAGACGCCCACCTATCTCGCTCTTCTCCGGCACACGCGCTTCCAAGCAGATCGTTCAGTTGTTCTTTTCAATCTCGTCTCTTTCCTCTCTAATACCTGTGCGTCGCCCACCCTGCCACATGACATCATCCCCCTCGCACCGGCAGCTGGCACTTCCAATTCCTCGGTACGCTCCTGCCAAATTCGCATAGCCAATCCTGATCCTCCAAACCGAATCCCTCCAATCGCAGTTGGACTCCAACCCGCCTTCCGATTCCGTCCATGCACAGCACCGTTGCGCCTGGTTGTCTCGGCTCTTCTCCCGCTCTGAACCCTCTTCTCGTGCTGTGCTTCGCGCCTAGTCCATTCGTGCATCGCCTTCCTCGCCCTTGGCATCTGATCTTTCTGACTCTCACTCAGCTCACGCAAGTGAGACTCGTGCCCCGCACGTTCGTGCGTTTGTGGTTCCGTATGACAGAATTTCCAGTTCTTTTTTTTTTTTCACCGTTCCTTTTCAATTGTATCCCAGTAAATTTCGACGTGCTGGCACTGCCTAGCTCGCATCATCGCTATCAACTTCTGCAGCTACTCACCGGCAGATGATGGACTGCAGCGTTCTCGGGCTTCATGGCATTCCAATGCGCTTCGCGAGCGTCCATAAAACCATCCTTGGCATTCCGAGTTTTCTTCTGACCAGCGCCGATTCACTCATGCAACACAATTACACCCGCATTAGCACCCTCATCATGATGCTCGCGCTTCCATCATGGGAGCGGCCGCTCCGCTATCGTGACTAACTTCGACCCTTGCTGACAATCCATCTCCGCCAACAGCTCGCCTCACAGTGTACACTTGTACATCATCTCCAGGTAACCATGTGCACGCAGGCTGTTTCGTACAACTTCTCGCCGCTTTCTTCCGCCGCCACCTTCTAGAAACGTAGGGCGCTGTGGGGCGCGCTCTCATGCACATCAATTATCAGGTGAGTGCCGCGGCCGTATCTGAGTTTTGACCAGCTTGCGCCCGTCCGCTCGTCGGGCTTGGCATGGTCGGGGTGCACCTGATGAGTTCGCACGCTGCTGCGCAGCCATGCAGTTTTGCTTTACTGTTTCTCAGCGTCGGTTTACGCAAAGCAGATGATCAATGAAGCCGCATTGCGAGCTTCTGGGCGACGGCTAGTGCCGTACGAAGCTGATGTGCACTTTCGTTCAACTGGCTGGTGTTCATCGCTCGGCGCGCACTTTGTCCAAATTGTTTGCTTGACCGGACAGTCTCTCCTGAGTCATGGCGTTGGTTTTTGGAGTGTCATGTCTGCTCGTCCGAGTTTCATGTGGGCATTGGTACCAAGCAATTCCCTCGCCAAGACCCCGACAAACCGCCTGTATCGTGTGCGGCTCTAGTATCTCACACATTCTCTGCCGTTCATCTTCGACTTTCTTCTCCGTCGACCCTTTGGTAACCACGTGCAGATGCGTGCGACTAGGGAAAATCCAATCCGTGCCGACCCAATTGACCTTCGGGATCTTGCATCCTTCCCCGTTGCTCAACTGCTCAAGCTTGGTATCTGGTGCGTCCGCTCGCACACTGCTGCGCAACCTGCGAACAATCCGAGTCCTATTAGAGAGCGCATCGCATTGGGTATCCCACCATTGGCTCCATTTTAGCGCCACAGATCGGTGCAGTGGGACCCTGCGAGCTCACCTGGGCAGAGTCGGCGCGTTTCATCTGTTCGTCCGCTCACGCTGACTGCACAATGTGGATCGCCGTCATGTATCGCACCGCATCGTTGTCAACTGCTCATTTATCGGATCGCTTGCTCGCTTGTGTCAGCCTTTCTGATCATGCAGTGGAGTGTATCGGCTAAATTTTTTAGTCCCAGGCATCGCGGTCACGTCGGATGACGGTCCAGAGGACTTCGATGACGGATGTCCTACTGGACTATGACATGTCGCCGTCATCCATACGGTAGATGCCGGGGTAGGTGCCGCTTTTCAACAGGGTATGGACAAGACCTCACGGGCACTGCCGAGTGCGGGTACTCATGATGGTGTGGCCCGGGCGATCGAGTGGTTCGGAGGAGAGGGGTCATCCGATAGGGATTCGAATCCGGCTTGATTATGGTTTCATCGGCATCGGAATGAAATATCGAGGAAGGGCGATGGGTATTTGGAAATATGAGACATGGACGATTCGAGCAAAGTGTGGGAGTCGTGGATCGCATGGCGCTCCTTTTTTCCTCGGCGAGCCGTCCGAGTCGTCCAGGGTCAGTGTTTGGTTGGTTGGTTGTTTGCTTACTCATCTGTGTGTGTATGGGTGAGTGGGTGAGGGCGTGTCTTTTGCGATACGCGGGTGCTGTTGGTCTATTGGCGCAAGGCATTCTTCATCTCGTTCCGCGGCGTGACGTTTGCGTTCAGATTGGGACGAGTGAAACGGACTTGGCATGGCGGAAGGAGGGAGAGCGCTTGCTCGTTCCCGTTGGCGGTAAGCTGACACCTTCGTGTGATTTGTAGACCGGTCGCGCGTGCGTTTGGTGGCGTGTAGGTTGTGCTTTCTTCCACAGGAATGGTGAGTAAGGATTTGTTCGCGCAGCTGCAAGCCGTGTCGGCCTTCGGTCACGCATCTTGTGCATTGGTGGGAAGTCAGGCGGACTCTCTTATCATCTTCACCTGCATCTTTGACGGTTGATAGAGCGCCAGGTGAGTGCGGGTTTCCTTGCCAGCTCTGATACAGCGGCTCACGCTGTCATCTTTACTGATCGGCGACCTTGATGTGACTTGCTTTTGCTCTCCATGACATCGTTCGGTTCTTCCTACGCCATACATCTTGAGCTACTCCACATGAATCCTCCGAACAAATCGACTATGGCCGCTTCCTTCATCCCCTGGAAATGGAAGGTTCGAATGTCGTCAGACAGTTGAATCCTGCGTATCATACCCGTATTCTTTATCAAAAACTTGTTCAGCCTCGGCGATCTTCGCATCTCCGTCTGATCTGTTTGACTGTCTGCGAGAGAGGCTCCGGGGTCCTGATATCTTCTGCACCTTGTTTGAGGATGGACTGACGACCGACTTTCAGAGGGAACAGGTGTCGATCCAGTATCTGAACCGTAAAACCACTTTCTTATTATGATAGTCAGACGTCGCTAGCGGTTACTCGGCTTCTCGCCCTGGCGCTCGACTGAACACTTCAGGGACGCGCTCATCATCGCTTTTCTTCTGCTTTCAACGGTCCAGCTGACAGAACGACCCTGCTGGATCAGGCTTCCTTGGGCTTCCATCCTCTCATACAAAGTACCTTCCCACGGTCCACTTTGTCCGTTTCCTCTTTATTTTCACTCGCCTTATCAACTTCCAATGAAATTCCCGCGCGCTTGCCGAAGCATGTTCGTGAGAGGCGTTCTATGGGCTCTTGCTCATCATTCTACCTCTCGTCGTCATCATCACCGCCAGTTTGTGCATATAACCTACTCTTAAACGTGACTGGTTGACCTTTGGATGGATGACAGGATCTGGATACAAACATCGTGAGTTCTGCAGTTCTTCAATTGGAGGACATCGACGGTGGTAACCTTGGTCACACCAGATCTCCCCGACATACTTAAAGGGGTGGCTCAGCGAAATGCCGAGGAGTCATTCAAGCATCTGCTTGTGTCTCTGAGCAAAGGTGATGACTATATTTCGATGAGCTAAATTATCACCGTTCCAGCGTCATCTTGCATTCAAGACGGCGGCGTTTGCATCCTTGTCTCCCTTTTCTACCCACCGTACACAGATTTCTGGTGGCGATGGCATCCGAGGCCCATACTTCCCGTGATTCCTCCACCCCACCGCAAAATAGCTCTGACTATGGCTATGCTTTTACATTGAAGGTTGACTATTGTAGTTCACGATCATAACATTAACCTCAGATTCAGGTGATGAAGAACGCTCGGTCCTTCTTCAGAATGCATAAATATACAGGATATCTCTATCACCGAGCCGTAACCATCAAGGCACTAATCGGACTCGTAATCCATGCTTTCATCGCCATCCTCATCCCACACACGTGGTCCTTCAATGTCAATATCGCTCGGATAAGGTACGCTTGCAGCATCCCACAACGTCGCCCCATAATTACGCGCGAATGCTCTCTGGCGCTGTGTGCGTCCGAGATCATGTAGAGCGGGTAAGGTGGGGATGCAACAACAGGAAAAAAAAGAAGTAGAGGAATAGGAAAAGGAAAAGAATAGGGACTACAACGGGAAAAGCTAACGAAGTCCGTCAATGATGGATAATGGGTGGAAAATGTGTGGAGACGTACGTGGACTTGTGCTGTCCATGGATAAAGCTGACTGTGTCTTCGTCTCCAAGACATGGCCCAGATTATCAACCACGTTTGCAAGCAGAGCAAATGATTGTGGTCGTGCAGATGACGCGGGCAAGCTTAGGAAGAGGATGAGAGCAATCCCAATTCTGGTGAGAGCGTCTACGAATCTACTTTGAAACATGAATGCTATGTGCCACACTGTCGCTTTGACGTGGAGGGGAACGAAGGGGACAAGGCCACTGCATGGTACCTGCCAACATTTATAAGGGCCATGCATCTAAGTGACGTCTGGCATGAGTGCGTACCAGACTCGTTCTCGCCGCGGAAACGTTCAAACCTCGTGCAGATGGTAGGTACCAAAGGTACCCAAATATCTAGCCATTCCCCACTGTGCACAATTTCCGATTAGGGGAGGTATTTCCCCTTTTCATCTGTGCTGTAGGTTAGAGCTGCAAAAGACGACCGACGACCGAGAATCGGGCACCCAAGAAAGGAGTGCATCTGGCATCGACAACGGTGATGAGGAGAAATGAGAGAATGATGACAGAAGTACTGTCTGCAGAGACTCAGTGTCAAAGCCGGATGCTTTGAACTTATCCGCGTCGATACAGTAGTGCGACGCATTGTATATCTATTATCGCGTAATTAGTCATCACGGAACACTCCTTGACATATTTATAGTTGCCCGCTAACACCCACAGCCCACATGCACCTGAAAAGTGTTTCCGGTCAGGCAATAGAGCGTGAGTAATCTCAGACTCCCAGACGGTTACTGAGACCCAAGCCCCCAGTCACATTTGGCGCTTTATGTAAGTTATGATGAACGAAGAAAGCTTCTTCCCTCTGCGTCAACTACATATGCGGCTCGATTTTCAGTATCAAGCCACCTCATAAGGCCCACAAGAAATCCCTACTCTGATGTTTGGAGGCTTTGGCTCCTTGAATTCTGTCGAGTCTGAGAAGCGTCAAGCTCTGAGAGATGCATACAAGACCATCAATGAGGCGCTAAATCCCCGCAATCCAATCCGCTCTACTGCGTTCTGTCAGTATCTTCTTGATCGAGCAAGGTGCTGTCTGACATTCCGAACAGGATATAGAAGCAGCACGCGCTATCGGTGGAGGTATGGGTGACATCTGAGGATCATATCCGCTCCTCCGTAACCGCCGTGCATTACCTCCCGACTCTTTTTTGCTATATATTGTACTTAAGTTTTGAATGCACAGTCAGACGGCTCTCGGCTGGTTGATTCCATTCTACAACTATGTCGTTACGCCGTCTGTTTGCCAGATGTGCCAGGTACAGACTCTATGGACGATCTGCGTCAGCGTTGCGCTCTGTTGGAGTCTCGCATTCAATGTTTTACGGTGCAAGAAGCAAAAGTTCTCTCCTGGGGGTAGGCGAGTGATACGTGTTGGCCGTTTTTATAAGCGAGTACTTATTTTACTCATTTACCTTGATATTCGTAGTGACACCGAGTTGCTCGCATCGTGGGCTCAGGATATAGTCGAAAATCTTCTTTCCAATGGAGTCAGACAGGAGCATGTTCGTATTCTGGCTCAATTCTACAATAAATGCTGATTACCGGATTGATAGTGGGTATGCGAGACCCTGCCCAGAGTCTTCGACCTCATCGAGGATTTCAATGTAGAAAACGTGGATCAATCTTTGCTCAAGGCAAGTCCTATCACCGCATCGTCTCCCTCTGCAATTCAGATATCGTAAACGCCTAGTCGTCTGGCCTTCCATCCGTTCTCCAATCCGTCGTCTCCGCCCCCTGTATCCCCATCATCTCAGGCCCTGATTCCGTCCCCATTCGCTCTCGCGCTCGGGCGATTATTCAACGCTGCGCAAAGCAGCAAATAGCCGTTCTGGACTTGCCGATACATTTCAGGCGCAAACAGCAATCTCGTGTACCGTCTAGGACAGGTCGCTGACACACTTAGCAAATTGGAGAAAAATTCTCAGAAGGGCGATGCGCATGAGGTCTTGCAAACGCTGGAGGTGATTGAAGGGTGGGGAATGCCTGAGTCAACTCTCGCTAATTCCCTGGAAACTATTTACTGACAAATATTATCAGCTTGATCCTGCCAAGTGACGAAGTGAAGAATGGGAAATGGCGGTGTTAGGATGACGTCTTCGCCCTTTCTAATAATTTTGGCTGAGATCTCGAAGATGAGGTCCCCTTCCATCTTCCGCGCTCCATCGGGTCGACTGGGTCGGTATTTTAGAAAAGCTCTCGCTCGAGCCTTTCCGCTTGTCACTTCGTCCTCTCTTCTGACCTCCAACGTCAAGTCATGATTGCCACTCCCGAAGACTTTTCTCAGCGCAAGTTCCACTATCTCGTCGTAGGCGGTGGCACCGCCGGTCTCGTCGTCGCTGCTCGGTGGGCTACAGCCAGCATATCCCGCTTTTTGGCTGACTTCCACCCCACAGACTTTCGGAAGATTCAGAAGTTCTCGTAGGAGTCATTGAAGTGGGAGAGTTTGTCCAGGACATGCCGCAAATCAACATCCCAGGTACGCCATCTCATGCCGACCGCGAAAGGCATGGCCGGGAGCGGAATCATGAACGAGCGCATCGACTGGTGTTTCACCTCCGTGACGCAGGCCACGGCCAATGGTCGTGCCATCGACCAGCCCAGGTTCGTATCCTCCCTTCAGCCTGTCGAGTCGAATCGCTGACTGCTGCGACTCACAGGAAAGGTACTCGGCGGGTCTTTTGCGCTCAACTTACTCGTAGCGGGTAGGTACGCGCTTTTAATCAAGAACGCATTGTCTACTCAATGATATGTTCACGTTTCGAAGGGCTTCCGCCGAAGAGTATGACGGTATGTGTATATTTATCTCGTCACGGATCGAAATTCAGTGCCGTCCTGATATTCTCGAAAAGCCCTCGAAGCCCTCGGGAATCCCGGATAGAACTGGAACGAGCTCCTCAAATACTTCAAGAAGGTCAGATTTCTGCTATGCCCATATTGTGCTAACGACTTGTGCATCTCTAGTCGGAAACTCTGCACTACCTTCCCCGCCGACCTCGCCACACAATACGAGATCGGCTGGGATCACCGCTTTCACGGCTCCGACAGTCCTCCGCAGTTGACGTATCCCAGGTACGTCTGGGATCTCCACAAGCCATGGGCCCAGACGCTCGACCACTTGGGCATCCCGAACAATCCGGAACCGGTTCGCCGCCGTCCTTTATCTTGTCCATGGCGCGTTCACGAACAGATTTGCGATCGAATCATTAGTCCGGCGGGAATAGTGCTGGTTCGACGTTCATCGCCGGTTGTGTCGACCCCGTCTCCGCCACACGCAGCTACTCCACCACGGTCTGCTGATTCTATCTCCTGATTTGGCTTGCTTATGCTAATGATCCGTGATAGGCTTACTACGAGCCGAACCAGCAGCGCAAGAATTTGGTCGTATTACCTGAAGCCCAGGCCACCCGAGCCATATTCGATTCTACCGCAAGCCCAGTCGTGGCGACGGGCGTGGAATATTCTGCGAATGGCTCAAAGTACACTGCGCATGCCTCTCAGGAGGTCGTTCTCTCCGCCGGTGAGCTTTTCTCGATCCCGGGAAATACGACCCGCCGACTGAAATACCGTGTTATTAGGCTCATTGCAAACTCCTCAACTTCTGGAGCTCTCGGATTTTTCCATCCTTCTGGTGCTTTCATCGAACACAGCAACTCATGCTGTTCGCTCTGATCAGGTATTGGGGATGCAACGCTCCTTAAGAAATCCGGCATCCACACGGTCATTGATCTTCCCGCCGTGGGAGAAATTTTTCGTCAGTCGTTCCTAAGCTACTCACACTCGGAAGTGCGCTGATGCAGCACTTACTCTTCTTGCAGAGGTAATGACATCATCCTGTCGTTCCGCGCATTCAGGCAGGGTGTGTTGATCAGGACTTTAGGACCACCGTTTCGTAGCCATGTTTCGTAGTCAGTATTTTCGAGACCACCGATGAATGGGCCGCCTCCGATCTATTCAGAGACCCTGCCCTTCGCGCTAAGGAGAC
This sequence comes from Bondarzewia mesenterica, assembly GCA_004802705.1. Lineage (NCBI taxonomy): Eukaryota > Fungi > Basidiomycota > Agaricomycetes > Russulales > Bondarzewiaceae > Bondarzewia > Bondarzewia mesenterica. The sequence goes on from SGPL01000160.1 coordinate 39,530, forward strand.
GGACCTGTAGTGAGTGCGCGACTTCCCACCAGTCAACCCGCTCACCATCGACAATGCGTCCAGAGTAACGAAGAAAGGAGGCCGGTTCTCCTCCGCACATTATGCCTATGCCTTCCTCCCTCTGCGTACATTCTGCGACCCAAAGATAGTCCAGTCGATGAAGGCAGAGATCGCGAACGACTCGTTCTACACCATGACTTCTGGACTCCGCAAGCAAACCGAATATCTCACCGCATGGTTCGACAATCCGGAACTTCCCCAAATTGAGTAGGCTTTCTGCTCAAGGGTATCGCTGTTGTGAAATCGTCTCACGAGCCCGCACAATCCAGGATGATCCAGAACCCTCAGATGCGTCCCGACGCAGGTGTCGCCGAGCCAGGCAAGAAGTACCAGACGTTGATGGCGTGCAACTTGCACCCACTCTCGCGCGGCTCCGTGCACATCCAATCGCGTGACCCTCTTGCACAGCCCGCGATTAACCCCGGGTACCTGCGCAACCCGCTCGACCTTGTGGTGCTCGTACGCGCAGTGCGCTTCACCTGGCAGCTCACCGCGGCAGTGCTGCTCAGCTCGACAATCGTGCGCGAGTGCGCGCCCGGGGCGGACGTGCAAACGGATGAGCAGATTGCGGAGTTTGTGAAAAACACGCTGTCGCCCGTATATCACCCGGTAGGGCCGGCGTCGATGCTGCCAAGGGAGGATGGCGGCATGGTGGACCCGCGGCTCGTTGCGTATGGGACGAAGAACCTCCGTATCGTGTGTTCTGATTCCTCCTCGACTCATCCTAGTACCCGGCATCAATTTCTTATGGACCAGGTTGATGCATCGATCCTTCCATTCGTTGAGTGCTTTACTTGCTTTGAATCGTCTGAGGGTTAATGTACATGGTCTGTTCAGGAGTTGTCATGCCACATCCAGACGACCGTGTATGCTCTGGCAGAAAAGGTAGATTTTGTTCTGATTTTACCCCTCACGTCGCTCTGAACCTTCATCCTTCTATTTTCCTTTTGCACACACTCATGACAGGCCGCCCATCTGATCAAGGGCCTGTGAACACACGGTTTGGTGGGGGTATGATGTGTGGTTACCTCGCCTGCCGATGCTTCAATGGATACGAAGGAACAGCGGTCGCGAAGGACAGCGTTAGCTTGATCATGTGGCATTCTCGTTCATCTTGGTGTATGCACCTAGTTCTTAAATTGGAGCCGTCCATTTCCCGCGTCGAGAAGTGCCTCCGTCCCTAAATGACGACAACACCTTTACATGGCCAAGTGATGGGAGCGAGGGTGCAAACAAAGTCACGATGAATGTGACGGCAGTGCAACGAGACTCATTAATTCGCTCTTTGATCCTCAAGACTCTCTCGTCATCCTTCTCGCACAGAAAACTGAGCTAGGTACTCCAGTGTCACTCCGCACTGTCGCCGGGTCTCCCAGTCGTCTTCAAGCACCAGATCTTCCTCGTCGCAAGCTTTCGGCGCCTCTCGCTATACGCCCTGTTCTACTGCGTCCGGGCCATGCGTTGAGCCACAATGAGGCCTGAACCCGGAAATCTTATGGCAAGTATCTACGGGTCTTATGGACTTTGCTTCGGTCTTTTTGTGTAGCAGAAATTGATCCAGTTGCAGTCGCCAAAATATGGACGCTGATCAGTCACGCTCTCTTCCTTAGGCTCTTGTTGGCTACTTGGATTGCGTGAAGCTCGCGTAGATGTCGATTGTGCCCACAGAAACGGACTTAATCGTGTCCGGGACAGGATTCTTGTTTACCAGATGTCTTATCGGGCCCAACTTTACGGCATCGTTGATATCTGTGATGCCATGACCGATGTGTTGCAGTGAGCAAACCGATCGTGCAACAGAAGTCTATATCCTTGCCATAAAGCCAGCACTTTAACCTGTTAACAGACAACTCCTAGTATATAGCCATTCTTGCACATGTCTACAGGATTGGCGCCATGAGACCCTGGCATAAGTCAACGATAACAGTCATTCAGACCATCTATAACCTGATCATCCGCAATTACTCACACGCAGATATCTACCCCTCCATTGGACAATTGGCAGAATGAGCGTCGCGCCGGCGATTATGCTGTCATGCCATGACACCATATGAGCTCTCGAACGTGAATGAGGCTTGCGTCCACTTACGCAGCTTGGACGCCGAATTCGAGTCTGGTGCCACTTTGCTTGGCCCATGGTACTGTGCCGACGCGTTCAAATTGGACGTAGCAGTATGTCAGTGATGGCGTTGATACATTGATTACGCAGAACGCGCACCTTCGAAATAGCTGACGGCAAAACCGAGCATGACGCGCCACAGATTGAGTATAACAGCGACCTCGCCTTGGTGGTTCGGAAAACAATCGGAGCAGTATGCGTACACCAGAGTCTTAAGGAGATGAATCGGCCTATAATGAGCAAGTGCACCTCGGATTCAAAAGAGACTACTATACCACAGAAATCTTGATTCCGACGATGTACTAGAACAGGTGTAACCGTAGTCAGAACACCATCTGCGAGTTCTCGAATGATTTGACTCCAGCGCACCATTCCCCACCCAAAGACAATCCCTGAAACAGATCCCACGGCTTGTAAAGTGCTAGAAGGTCCGTCAACCCATGAGTTTGAAATGAAAAGAAAAATCAAGAGCCCTAGGAGCAGACGCATACAAGCCGAGGAGACTGTGATAGCAGCTCACAATTAGTGTTTACACACATTGTCAGGATTCGCATGACTTACATCTGCCCTGCGATCATGAGAAGGTTGGCAACATAAGCCAGCGGAATCCTAGCTTCCGGCTCAAAGACGCCGTTGTGATTGGCAATGTACTTCCTCGCGGAGTAGTCGTTGGTATAATGGCCAATCACTTGTCCGAGACTAGTCGCAACGAGAGGAGTCACATAGATTGCCGATATCCCTTCGATGGCATGGATTATGAGGAAAAAAAAGGTGAGAAGGGAAGAAAACACTTACGTTTGCCGTCGAAAGCATATCCAAAAAGGCTTTGGAGACTGAAGAAAAACTAAGAGGCCGACGAAAGTAACATGTATTTCTGCGGCTCTCATCGCAGTTCCGCCGAGATGACGTGGTTACTCACCGACTAAGGTCGTGCTATTCGCATGAGAGGACTGAGCTCAATTCGGTAGAGCGAAGCGTGATGACGCACTTTATTCCTACGGTCCATCTAAAGCAAGGAGTTCTCGTAAGAATAAGAAGAGCCTGAAGCAGTCAGAGCTGACTCACGCAAATGTCATCGCAATGTGGGCAGACATTAGCACCATCACCGGTCGAATCTGAACCATGACGGGTCGCGCGAACGTTACGATCCAACTTGGAAGAGGAGTCGACTTCATAATTCGAAAGCCTGACACCCCGAGCAATGTTGCAATTCGTTGCCACGGGCTTTTGCCGAGCTTTGGCGACGATATACCTGACCTGCGAAGATACAGACTACGACATATTTTGTAACGCAACAGAAAATAGAGAACTGGCACCCACGTTTCCTCTCCGAAGAGACATATAGCAATCACGACGAGCCCTTCATATCTGTCAAAGAAGAGTTGATACGCAAGACGGCTGAGGAGGTTAGATAGAACGCACATGCACCCGAACCCGAACACCCACCTCCAGGTGACGCCAGATGCAACAATGAAATTCCCTGAGGGCGTTACTTCAGAAAACGAAAGCAGAATTATTGTAACTGAAGACGCTCACCAATGAGCGGAGATATATACGGAGAAAGCAAAAAAGCGTAAGTCCAAATATTGAGCTTCCGCGACTCCTGCAAAATTCATGTCGATGAGATGAGTGGTGGAGCCATATGAAGGCGCAGATACGAGCTTCGTGGAAAAAAAACATGTCTTTGATGGCATAAAGTCCGGTGATCTGGGAAGCAACTTAGCATCATTCTAGATCTGGACAATTCAGACCAATCACCTGTGGTGTTGTACTGACGAACGCTTGCAGAGCCCTCATGGCTGCGAAGACGCGCAGACTGCGAGCTAAAGTCGCACCAATCAAAAATGCGGTACCAAGCACCTAAAATGTCATCAGGACAAATAATAGGTCAAGTGTAGAGATATACAGGCCTGTGACCAAAACAACACGGGAAGTCGGCCGAATCTTGAGATCATGGCAATAGAAAAAACTCCGCCCCATGCTGCAACCCAGAGGATGGATGAACAAGAGTTCACGTCCATGACGCCGAGTAAGCAATACAAACCGAGCAGAAAGACGGGCCTGAATGATCGTTTCAACGACAAGAAGAGAGAAACAGACGACAAATCTCACCAGTTGGTAGCTCTTGACGCGAACAAGTTAAGTCGAATCGTTCGGGAGTACAATGGAGACACGCACAGATCGTTTATTTCCTCAGTAGTAACACCAAATTGTTCAGCCAGATTAAACAACACCGGAACAGAAAGAGCGATAGAGAAATCGGGGACGAAGGCCGCCAGGCAGTATACGGTCACTGGAGGGGCATGTGTGAGTGACAATCAGGCTATGAAGCTGTAAGAGGACGTACGGACAATGTTCTTGCGACGAGAAGACCACTGAAAAAGCATCAATTGCTACATGATACGAACAATTGGGCAAGACGTACGTTCAATGGGTCGTCGACATCGTCTGAGGGCTGAGGCCAGCAGATGTAGGCTCCATCCGGAGTGCGCTTCAGCCGAGACGCAATCTCATGTCCAAACTCCTTCTCGGCCTCGACAGGATGAACCACTAGACGACCAGAAGGAGGTTTCGCTAGAACGAACATAGATAACTCTGCCCTTTCCAGTCCCGATAACGGAGAGCCGGAAGGGGCCTTGGATACGTCCACTGCATTGCTCATGGTGGCCAAGTTTGTAGCGATATTAGTAATCGACCAGAGGCAGCGAGAGCGAGGGGAAAATCGGATTGCGCCTACTCGGACTTGCATTCTGACTTGTATGTGTTTCGAAGACGATTTGAGCACCATGTTGTGCAACGCCCTCATTCTTCTCCGTCCTGCCGACAGGGATGTGTATCGTTCCGTAGGCACGTACTCTGCCAACGCAAGGCATGGTAGTGGCAGGATCACGATCACGATCATGATCAGAATCAGAATCAGAAAGAATGGCGGTCGGCAGCTGAACGGAGTCTCGAACACACCATCATCGCTGTACCAAGGCTTTCGGGGCCTGGGGGCATGGGTATGTTTGGAGTGTGTACCCAGCAGTAAGACGTGTTGGATATAAATTAAGCCATGGGGAATCAGCCTTGAGCACAGCTTGGGCAACTGCCTATACGGCACGGCGAAATCAATGGTGATGTCGCCGTTCCGCCTAGAGATCGAGCAAAAATCGAGAGCAGATGTTTAGAGTGGTTTTGTGCACGATGGCAGGTTTGGGACAAACCGTAGTCTCACTCATCTTCCTTCCTTCCTTCCTTCCGCCGAAAACATCAAGCGTGTTGTGTGTTAACAACTTCCCAGACCAATAACGCGAGTGAAGCGACTGGGGACGAGAAAAGGATGCGCCCATCGGCAAGAACGACTTTCTCCGCTTACCGTGTTGTCTAACCCCAATCCATGCTCGGCAGTTAAATTACCATATGCCCAACCCAGAAGCGAACCGCAGACTCCGACGAACCATAGAGGTGCGCCGACGCCCTCGAAACCCTCTTTTCCACCCAATTCGTAGACATCACCCCAGTTGGCACCTCCCTGAACAATAACAGTAGATCTGTCTATTTTCGGAAAATGTTATTACTTTCTTCAAGGTGGATAGATCGATGACGATGCCTCCTTGTGAACTGGACCAGGTCGAGGAATGACAACCTCCGCCCTTGACCGCGACCTCCAGTTTGCGGGACGACGCGAATAATGTAATGGCTGATATGTTCGGATAAACCGCGGGTTGAGCAACACATGCTGCCTCGAGGACAGACCGATCTGAGTTACGCCGCAGGGCCTCCCTATACCCAGGCGACGTGGGGGACAAGACATTGCCTTGTGTTTTGCCTTGGAGGTTGTGAGCTATGTCAGTCATAGAAGACGGGAGATTTGCGGCTCAGATTACTCATATTTGTTCGGTGCTCCTGTAATGATCAGTTGCTCAACCGCAAAGCGCCAGCAGCTGGGGGTTCGGAATCAGGCAGAGTGCCCGCCAACAGTTTCGAACTTACGGGTCACAGTTTGACGCCATGCCCACATCTTAAAGCATCGATTGCGTAACGAGGCAGCCGGAATGAAGGCAAAAGCAAAACAAAAGACGCACACAGACGGAGTATGGATACCTCGCCTATGATAACACGACTCTCAGAGTTCTGTGAACTGAGCGTAGACTAAGATGATCAATGCCGCAGAAGTATTTGAGCTGAAGGCTTCAAGTGGCGCGTCGTAGGCTTCTAGAATATGAAATGTGTCCGGGCGAGGTGCTGATGTAAAGACAAGGAGCATCCATTGATCGGATGAATAAGTGTAATGAACAGACTCCGACACTTACAGGAATCGGCAGCTGATGAAGAGCTCATGCGAGAACTTGGGCAGACCCACAGTACTGTGTGACCTGGTGTGACGGCGAAACCGGACATCGCGGAGTATGAATATTCCATTTTACTTCCGTACTCTTTCAAGTTGATGCAGTCGTTCCTTCGCCCCACCCTCCGTCTCGCCTTTCGGCCCATACCCTCCTTCTTTTACAAACACCATCTCAGCTGCTCCTACTCTTCCATGACAGAAGAGGACGATGTCCCGCACTTCAAGTTCTGGGAAGAACCGTTAGGATTACCTGCAGCTGCGGGGTACGGATTCTTCCAAGGTGGTCCTGGAAGCCGCTTCAGGCTAGCGACGAAGGTAGGTTATGGAACCACCAGTAGTGTGTGGCTTGCTTGGGACTCCAGGTGTGTTGACACATTCATCTTATGCCCTCCTTCATACCCATTGGCACGACCCTAACATAGTATGAATCGGTATGTGGCCATCAAGATCTTGAGCGGTCATGCGACGCAGCTGAATCGTGAAAACAAGCTGCGCGAGCTGCAGATCCTTCAACGTCTTTCAGCTCCAACTGCTTCCATCGCGAGCCATTGCGGTCGCCCTCGGTCGCCTCCTCGATCATTTCTACCTTCCGGGCGTTGAAGACGACGGAGAACATCTCTGCCTTGTCATTGAGCTTGGTGGCAATCTTCATTTCATTCAGCAACAACTGCCGGACTACGGCTATCTTCCTCTCGTGACCGCAAAACGCATTTTATGGCACGTCCTCGGTGCTATCTCACATATGCACTCCTTGGGCATTGCTCATACTGGTGTGTCTCTTCTCTTCGATCTCAATCCGATGCGTCAAAGCTCAAGCTTTTCATCACAGATATAAAGCCAGATAATGTATTAGTAGATTTGGGTGGCGTGTGGACTAGCGAGGCCATCGACTCTCAAAGCCAACCTTCCACGTACCTACGAGCCCACACGCAGTCTCGACAAGATGGTGACTTCCTATGTCACTCAGAAGTTCCCTCCACCACCCACCAGTCTCGCACAACTCGCCTCTGGTTCGTTCAAGCTTTCCGATTTTGGCAATGGTAAGCCGTGCTCCACCATGCCCACAATCGGAATCCTGATATTCTATGTAGCCCAGATTGTGGATTCACAGACGACAGACGATATTACCCCGCTCGACTTGCGCCCTCCCGAGATCGTTTTAGGCGGGGATTGGGATCAGTCCGTCGATATCTGGACTTTCGGCTGCCTCGTGAGCAAGACCCTCATTCATTTGTGTTTTTTGGAGGTATTCATAAGATACTGTGAAGGCATTCCATCTCTTGACGCGGGGATCAATGTTCGCGCCGTGTGCCATACCTGAACGTAATGCGTCCATTGAAGACGGCTTACTATTTCAGATGGTGTGCTATAGCGGAGACACCTTCAAGCGCGACTTTCTGTCACGCTGTCGTCGTACTCTGGAGTTCTTCAATCGTGATTGTGAGTGCTGCGCCATTCTACTGGAAGATAATGCTAAACGAGCTCTTCAGCCACACCGAAGAAATTTGATGCATACATAGGCAAGGGCCTTGTTAACTGCGTCCGCGAGGGCGCAAACGGTATGATGTCTGACGCCGATGTGCATGCGGTCGCTTTGTTTTTTGGGAAAATGTCTTCGCCTTGACCCGAAGGATCGCTCCTCTGCGAAGGAGCTCCTCACAGACCCTTGGCTGACCTCTTATTCGTAGTCTGTGCTACGCTTTGTACGCATCTGCAATGTGTTTTACCTTCATTTCATTTCTCCGATTGAAGACTCTTCGGTTAGGAGGGACCAAGCCAAACGGCGCAGACCAATGGTCTGTAGGTTGAGTTTGTACGCGCACGTTTAGTTTTGCAGAAAATGGGAAACAAACAATTACGTCCTCGTTCTGCAACTACTATGGTGCCAGCGGAACCGCACCAATATCACCACACTACTCGGCGACGCTAACATGAACGAGGTCAATGGCGTAAGAAGAACGTGGCACAGTATGGCAAGGAAAGGGCGTAGGTGAGCTATCGATTATAATTTACTATAGTCTGCACTCCCATTGTGGACGTCGAGCTTGACATACCTTGCGAGAGCCGACTAGAGGTTAATCAATGCGAGAAGCAACAGGATCGGCGTCTCGCTTACCACCGGTGAACGCAGATGGCTTGGAACCTATCTCAGTCTCGGCCTTGATCTCAAAAACCATGAGGATAGAGACTATATTGATGTATAGAGCTGCTTTTGCGAGAATAATTCCAGGGCAGGCACTTGATCTGATTCTGTTTGGACCGAGTGAAACTCCACAGTCAAATACTCACCGCCTCCCTGAGCCAAAGACATGCACAGGATCAATCTCCCCATCCTGTAGAAACCGCTCAGGTCGGAATGAAATAACACGGTGAGTCTACCGGACCTTTGAGCTTCTAGGACGCGTTGAGACTGCATGATGCGCTGCAGCACAACAAAAGATGGGATCGCGCTGTCAACCTACCTCCCACCTGGTAAAGAAGGATGGTTTGAATGTTGCGAAATCAGAAAGTAACGGTCTCACCATGATTGGACACGACTATCCCATCTACACCAGAATCCATCGCCTTATGAGTATCTTCGACGCACAGCATACTTTTGAGCGCGTCCGGCCCATCCCAGTGTTCCCGCAGAAATGAAATGTAATCCCAGGTCCTGAATAATCCGGAACTTGTCTCCTTTATACATTCCTTGCCAATCGTGATAGCCTACAGTTCCTTCACATCCCCCGACGCACGCAGTTTGTCTAGAGCATCAGGATCTAAAGGAAACGTAGGATGGTCAAAGCAAGGCTGAAGACCTTGACACACCATGAACACTGGATCGGACAAGCCGACCTGCGTGCCAAGACCATGTGAAGCCGGAAGATAAGCGGTGTCGAGGCACCGCCAACCAAGACGGACGCTATTTAAGGTCACGACGAGCGCAAAAAATCTTAGTTTCTTGATGCGCGAAAGTAGTGAGAGCGCCACGTCGTCGCTGCTGGACCTGCGCCATGTTCAGAAACTGTGTGAGATCCGCGCATTTATAACACACCAGTAAAGCTGGAACCATCGAGGACCAGAATCGCTGGCTTGCGCGACCTCTTCAGGAGCACGAGAGGTGGAACTGCAATGGCAGAGTGTCGAGTATAGTTGTTAGAAGATTTTCCCACTGGCTAACAGGGCTGTTCTCAGGCTGGCAATGGCATATGCATCATGGGACGAGTTGGCCTGAGAGCATTGCGGAGACAAAAATACATGCGCGCCGAACACCGTTAACGGAAGCAACTCTGGCGGTGAGCCGTTCAGCGGGGCCAGTGTGAGAAAGTCACACAATCGTGTCACGACTTTGAGCCTTTGCACCGGCTCTCTCGGCGGCGACATCGCAAGTGAGGCTTCTTCATCCCACTCTACATCATTCATCTCGGCGGCTGAGTGTAATGCTCACTCGCAGGTTGCAGAACAACTCACTCGCTCCATGCCCAGACATATCTCCGAGTCCCGACTTGTTCCCACGTGAAGCTGAATGGTTGCACCGTAGCTTGCTCATCATCTATCATTGCAGACGTCGAAGCGGGGAGACGGGAAGCTACGGTGTGATATGGAAGTCAGGTGGGCGGAGGGGAGAAGGCCAAACAACTCAACCATCGTTCCGCATCGAAAATCTGTTGGAAGGAAATAGACTGTATAGCTTTCCTCCCACCGGTCGACCACATGGCTTTCGGACATCTCTTCGCGAATCGCCAAGTTAGTAGACGGCGCCCGTTGCGCAACCCAAGATGGATGTTCTTACTGCATTTTTTTTTCAGCTAGTGGTATCAGTGTTTATTGAACTGGTGATTGGCATTGAATGACAGATTGAAATTTCTTCAAATGGACGACTGTCCGATGATGCGCTTCATTCCAAAGTTTTTCTCAGGGCTTTGATTCCATTGCGTCTGATCACCTTGAACCGTACTCTGTAAATAAACATAGTGTCCGATCATATCACGACAAACGGATGTACAATTTCCAGTGATGAAGAACAGCATGTGCTTTGAGACTTGAGTGGTTCAGGAAGTTGCCGATTCATGCGATTCATGTACACATCGTGGCGTCCTAAGATGATGCGGTTGCACCACGCTAGGACACACCATGAATGATAAATACAGATAAGACAAGAAGTGGAGACAACAGTCATGCATGCATAAGTTCTTCCAGACATAAAACAGGAAACAGGGGTAAAGAAGATCACACCTCGTTCAAGTCGGAATCGTGAGACTCAAGTTTTCCGTTCCTATTTTGATGACAGCCTCTTTCCGCTCGAACGGGAAAGTGGCTGAGCCCCCCTCATTCTGTGCTTGCCCATCCAGCTTGGGCATTTCCAAACCGTCGAACTCCTGTCGCTCCTCTGTGATCGTCACCTGCATAGGATACGAATTCATTCCATAAGAATGATCGGTACGAATACCGATGCCCCTGCCCCGCCGCGTACGTGAGTTGTGCGACGTGAAGTATCGGCCACTGAGACCACTGGAACCATCCGCACTGGCCTGGTCTGATCCATTTGACAAGCTATTGCGGAAGCGAATTTGAAGGATTATGAGAACGAATACTACTCCCTGTTGAGAGGCCAGACTGAAGTCAGGGTCCAGCTGTAAATGATTGGGTCGTGATATAGGACGACTCACCACGAGCGGAGTGCAGAGATCCAAGGCGACATATTGACCATTGGTTCCCGCGACGTACGTGATTAACATTACGAGCACGCCTGATGCATACAAAGACCCGGACTGGATGATAATGCCCGCGACTGGTAGAACACTGCGCTGTACATTGGTCTCGCGACCCCTCGAAAAAATGCGATAGGCGATCGCCACTGCAAATGATAGACCCCGAAATAAAAGTTATGTGCAGTGAGCACGGGTTCATTTACAACGGATTCCAAATATTTACCTGTGCTACTCACGTTGGTGAGCATAGTCACCACGAACCAAGTTGTGATCCATGCACGACCGGTCACAAAAATGGGTGAACCTGGTGCCGATCTCGAAAATGACCACGGGATCAAAATGCCTGAGACTTCATTTAAGGGAGCATGAGCGGTGTGCAAGAGATGTGGTTAGTTTAGCTCGGGGAGATGAGAGCTCACCCAAAATGGCAATGAGGAAAGGCCCGAAGACGATTGGAATCCACTTGTTCTTGTCAAAGACGACATAGCATCTCCAGACCTGTGATCAAATGAAGTTCAAACATAGTAAGGACAGATCTGCGAGATGCTGGAAAGACCACCCAAAAGCTCGCACCATTACACCATCGCCCAAGAGCGTTTGCGCTGCATAAATTGAAGTCTTCACTATTTGTAACGGATTAGAGAGCCTGCTGTAGTATACTATCGCGCCATCCGAGGAAATGTGCTCCCAATGTATGAATGCATCCATCACACGCACGAGGTCAACCACAAGGTGCTTGAAAACCAGTCGCATGAGTCCAGAACGTTCGAAGTTAAGTTCAATTTTATCAAACAAACTTACAGCCGTAGCCAGACACAGCATGATCGTTGAGATAGGTATAAGAACTCGCCATTGGGAACGACTTGTCGTAGTACTCTGACGCAGGGCGAAGACAGCAACACCGAATAGAGCACAAAAGAGCCCTGTTCATTCAGAAGGTTTCGCCGATCAAAAACCGAACGTTATGAGGAGCGCGAAAGCCGAGATGAAGACGAACCGAAGAAAAATGTCTCGAAAAAGAGAGCGAGCAGCTCAGCTTTGTCGAGAGTTATATCACCCATGTCGCAGCAGCTATTGATTGAAAGAGGCAAGCGCGTTCGCGGTCATCCAGTAATGCTAGCAGATATATGAATACGATGTCAGAGCACGCTGTCAGCGCCTAGCCGTCACTTTCACCAAATCTGCAGCACAGGGTGCACGTGGTAGTTAGTGTGAGTAAAGACGGGAAAGAGAGCAGGAAAATTAAAAACAGACATCGATGAATGCGACCGGGCGCAGAAATGTCACGGCTTTCGCATCGGGTCATCAAGATGTTTCTGATGTGAGTGAAACAGGCCTATGGTAGGTATGTGGCTTGTAGTCCCACAACTTCCCTATACAGCTACATACGCATTCGGAGTATTGCACGGTAAATCAATCTATGTCAATATCAATATCAGTGGTGTTAGTGTTGCCGAGTTACCATGCCGTGCGTTCCAAATGCTACGTTTGCTTCACAGCCTCCGGGAGCTTCTTCCTCGTTTTGATTAATTATCTGTATCAAGCTCTCTCGGATCTTAGAACCATCTGCATCTGGATTCAGACCAATTGAGCCGGACCTCACCTAGCACTCGTTCTCCCACCTCTCCCCCATTCTACCCATCGTGACTTGCGCGATAAGCTCCTGTAATAATACACACGGAACCAAAAATATCTGAGCCTTTGGCGTATATGGACCCACTTGCACATACCAGCAACACTCTAAGATCCAGAATTCACAATTGATCGCGCAGCGCCTCTGACCTGGTCCAGAAAAATCGTGAGTCGGTACCATAATCTGCATCGTATAGATGATGGCGGTCGTGATAAATATCAATTGTGCTCATCACTCGTCGTCCCAGCACCAGTGACGATAGAATGGAGCCCCGGAATCCTGGCTCCTTGCATACTTACATATCAGTCAGTGTTCCCAGATCCAGTTTTCTAGGAAAGTGCGTCCTAATAGGCACGTATTATCTATACGTACGAGTTTCAAGGCATCTGTCTGAATTCCCACTCCAAGTGGGTCCAGCTCGACTCGTGATGACTTGTCTGTCTGCAGAACCCGCGATGGCATCATATCAATCCGAGAATCCCGGTCTTTTGACGGATTATGATATGCTCAAAAAAAAAGGTGTGTAGAGGACTTACAAGCGGTACCGGTAAGGCGGGAGCTGTTTGCTTTGTATCGCCTGACTGGCATCATGAAAGTATCTTCCCGACTTGCACCGGCAGTTATATTAGTCGACTGACTCCTATACTGAACAATCCTCATGATAGATGCGTAGCCTTACTCGTGAACGAGTGATAGCAGAGCGGCCGGACTTATCTGTTATCACGTCTATCCCCGCTATGCAAGTCAAGGCACCGGAATCAGTGTTCGACAAGTATCATAGAACTTTGTTATTTTATGATCAGAATCGCCGGTGACTTTTTTGGGTGCATGAACATGCTCACGCTTTCCTGTGCTCTCACGCTTTCGGCGATCCCCCAGCGCTCAATGACAGCACCTCTTCTGCCCATCGTGTGATAGTCAAGGCTCTGACAATACTGAGACTAGCAGCTTCAAAAGCTGGTGGACTTGATGCTGTATTTGAAAGCTGAAGGAAGATATCATTTTCGAGCGTCAATAAATAACCACCTTGTCTGATGTCGCCGGTCTACAAGCGAACTCCCATGTCAAGGTCGGTCACCACGGGGAAGAACCTCACCACAGAGAGTTACATATTTACGGATGCGTGTTCATTGAAGGGAAGGAGCTGAATGCCATAAGTAGATGCTAATAAAACCTGTGAACGTTGAACGGTGCTGGCCCTGTAGCAGTGAGATATTGATGTGTCAGATTTGGTGAGTCAGACGGTGTGTTTTACATCACGGGATCGTGGCGCGTCGCGTCAAATGTGTCCACTCTTCCTCCGATTCCGTGGATATCAACACTGTTCAGTAACCACTCCTCCTTTGGGCGTTATGATATATCATCCATGGAAATTATTCCGTCTTTGACGAATTATGTCAAATATAGAGAGAGCGTGGAGAGTCATCGTGGAGACGCAGGTCAATGACTTTTTCGTGTGATCGAGTCACACACACTATGGATCGGGTACGTGTATCTACGTGGATGGGCTCAAGAGCTGGTACTGACCATGTAATGGTTCGAGCTCTCGATGGGAGGAGGTTCGCAAGGACAAGATGCCGCAGGGATAGAGTGTATCGACCAACATCTGTTGCCACGCAGACACAGGCTTTACTCGGGTCACGGGGGATTGAATTATTATATCCATCTCCACGGCAGCATGGGCGCAGGGCAAATGCCAGAGGATTCAACTACTGTCGAAGCTGAAGCCGCGTCGCGCCAAAGCATGTGCGGGCGCCACGATGCCTGACTTGACATGATGGATAACATACTTGGAACAGTGTTTGAGTCGTCAGCGGGGCAATACTAGGCGGTTGATCAGACGCATAAGTCGATGCAGGGAACTCACGACCACGACACGGGAGACATTGTCTCAGACATACGGCATGTTGTACTGAAGTACACAGCCAGTTGGACTGGATGATGTTTTGCTTCCGCAGATTGGCCGTGATATGACCGAGGCCGATGCAGGCGGAGTAGTTGTGACTGGGCCCCAAAGAGTGGCGACGGGGTACTCCGAGTCTGAAGATCTGATGGCCGGTCGGCACGTAAATCTCAGCGCTTCGTCTCGACTTCTCTCTTTCACTCTTCTTCCATCTGCTCGTCCAATTAACAATCGTGAGTCTGCTTTCTCATCAGTGCCTTCCAGCTTGGTCTCGCCCTCACACGCCCTCGCACACCTCATATTTCCGTTATCCTATTAGTTCGGACACAGTCATGGACCGATGACGCGGAATGTGCATGGCTGGGAAGGAGTAAACCCGAAAGTGGGGGAGCTTCGTGTCATGCCCAAATAGCCAAAACAGGCGTCTCGAGCCTTCAAGCTTCACCTACGACCTTTAATAGCACCATATCTTCCATTGGTCGTAACGGCAGACCTTTTGTCATCCTCATTGACCTTCCCTGCGCTCCTGATGAATTATAAAACCTGAACCCAGACTGACCACCTCTTCCATCATCTTCTCCACACTGCCATGGTCAACTTCCCGATTCCATCTCGTATACCCACCCCTCAGGGCCAGAATTGCCCTACCTTCAGACCACCCCCGCTCGACGGTAGTTATACTGTGCCAGAATTATTTGATTATAATGCAGAACACAATCCCGAACACCCGCTCTTTGTCTTTGCTGATGGCGAGAACACGACAAGGACCATTCGATACCCGGAAGCCTGGAGGATGATCAAGCGCACCGCAAAAATCGTGCAGGGGAATTACAAGCGCCTGGAGGACAGGTACGTTGCCCAGGAGAGCATGCGGCCATCCGAGCAAGGCCCCACTATAGGCATCCTAGCATCCGCCGGTACGTGCACATCTTGCTCCCTCACCTTCGCTCATGCTCATGTTCCTCCACAGACACCATCAGCTATTTCTCCATGATAGTTGGGACCATGCGCCTTGGTTTCGTCCCCTTTCCTATCTCTATTCGCAACTCGCCCATCGGCATCGCGCACCTCATTAACAAGACCCACGTTATCCAACTCTACGTGAGCCCTGACCCCGCCACGCAGCGGCTTTGCAAAGAGGCTGTCACACTTCTTGAGCAAGACGGCGTGCACGTTGAGGTGCTACCCGCGGTCCAGTTTGCAGACATTTCGGACGAAGGCGCGCTCTCGACGGAGGAGCCCGAGATCGAGTTTGGCAAATTGGATCTGGACAAGGTGGTGTGCCTCCTACATTCGTCAGGTTAGTACGCATCAGATTCGACATTGTGATGAGCGAGGGAGATCAAACACACGGCTCGATCCCATGCGGCATCCTTCTGATTAATCTCGTACTTGAGGTCTGCTGCTGAGATGTCTGGATTTGGGATACGGCTCAGAATCATCTTGGTCGCCGACTCTTGTCAAATTATTTTCCTCTGAAAGTGGCCTCCTATGTTGACGTCGCCTGGCTTATCTATCAAACAATGTCCCCCCAGGTTCCACCTCATTCCCGAAACCCATCTACTTTGGTAACCGTAGCCTGTTGCATTGGACTATGTTTCCCTGTGCGTCTCATTTCCTTACGTGCAATTAGCTCCACCCTACATATGCTTACTGATTTCCTTTGGTTAGCTTTTNGCCAAGTCGACCTCTGCAGCACGATCCTCGGCGTCCATGCCATCCCGCTTTTTCGTACGCCAAGTTTTCCCTTTGTGAAATTAGCCTAGATTGGCCCCTCCTCCTCAGATGCGATGGGCATCGTCAACGTCGTCTGGCCTGTATGCACTTCCTGACACTCGTTCTACAAATCAAGCAATGTTGAAATTCGGATTTGTAGGTCGCGTCCGGTCTGATCATGGGCGTGTTCAAGCCGTCATCACCCCCCGTCATACCCACCCCTGAGAGGTACCTGGAAGGTATCAAAGCCACCAAAAGCGACGTACTGTTCTGCGTGCCATCCTTCGTCGAGGTATGTTCCAAAATTACACACTCACAGGAATAACCCCGATAACTTGACTTGCTGTTCATCATAGGCGTGGGTCCGTGATGCGGAGAATATCCCCGCGATGAAATCGCTACGTGCTATCGCAAGTCATGCCTTGCTGCCCGAGATTTGAGAAATCTGATTTTTGCGATGCGTTTGCTAGATCTATTCCGGTGCGCCCATGAACAAGCCCATCGGTGACCAACTCGCGAAGATGGGCGTTGCGCTGTTCCCCTACTACGGCTCGTGAGTTTCGTCTGATTTGCGCTACCGTTCTTATCTGACCACAATGCTCAAACTGCCATTTGCCGGGCTTTCAGCACCGAAATTGGGTGCTTTAGTATGCTCATCCCGTCGGAGCTGCCGAGCGTCGATGAATGGGAATATTTCAAAATCTCGCTGCACCTCGAGGTCGAGATGTTGCCCCAAGACGGAATGGACGATATTTTCGAGGCGACCGTCGTCGTAAGCACCGGCCCCTTTTTTCGTGCATTGGCGAAGGCGTCCACTCATTTCGTTCTCTACGCGAACAGCACACCCCGTACTTCAAACCAAACGTGATTAACGGGACAGCGAAAGATGGGCGCGGTGTATACCGAACGAGCGACCTCGTCCAGCGTCACCCGCATGACCCGCAACGGTGGAGGATGTATGGACGCACGGACGACCAGCTGATGCTCTCGACTGGAGAGAAGGCGAGCACTCGTCTCATAGATAGGAGCTGTTGTGCCACATGACTGATGCCGGCCCCTTCTCTTTTCTTGATTACAGACGAACCCAGGTCCTTTAGGTACGTCAAGAAGCGGCGCAATGCGTTCTCATTGCATTGGCTCGTACTGATGGTCTGCATCTGTCTGCAGAGTCGATATTGGTGCGCGACCCCCACATTGCCGCTGCGATCATGTTCGGGCGTGGGCGATTCCAGAATGGGGTATTGATCGAGCCGAAGAAGGAGTTTGTGTTCGATCCGACGAACGAGGGTAAGCTAGCGGACTTTAGGAACAAGATTTGGTGAGCGACTTGTTCCATTTCGTATGGCAGTCGTGATTCCATGTCTGATTCCGCTATAGGCCGACGGTGGAGCATCTGAATGAGTTCGCGCCGGCGCATTCGAGGTTGTTCAAAGAAGTAAGTCTTCCATGGAAAATCAATCCAGTCCTATTGAACATTTAATGTGGTCGGCCGGTCAGATGATCATCGTCGCGGACCCAGCGAAGCCGTTTGAATACACTCCCAAAGGCACACCTCGGCGCCATGTCGTTATCAAGGCCTATGAACCGGAGATAGAGGCCGCGTATGACGCGGTCAAGGACTCGTCGCAGCCGGATCTACCACCTCCCGCGAGCTGGACGGAGGAAACGGCTCTCGAATTCATGCGCGCCGCAGTGGCGAAGGTGATGAAGAGGAATTTAGGCGATGGGGATGATTTGTTCCAGGAGGGATGCGACAGGTTCGTGATTCACTGTATGAGTATTAAGGAGTTGTTTCGGAGGGCTCACCTCATTGCGTTCAGCCTTCAGGCAACTTGGATCCGCAACACCATCATGTATGCATTGCGCAGTTCTACGAGTATATCTCTCCACGGTCTGCCCGCGAATTTTGTGTATGACAATCCAACTATTGCCACCCTCGCTGCTTTCGTTGCCAAGCTCCTACAGCGTAGCGCTGGAGGGCAGCAACATGACGATTTGAAAGCTGGTGCGGACCAGTTCAAGATTGAGAAGCTGGATGCGATGGTGGCGAAGTACACCACTGCATTCCCCTCGCACGTCGCGCAGCCAGGCGTGTTGGAGCCTACAAGTGTCGACGAGATCGTTTTCATTACAGGTACCACCGGGAGGCTTGGGGCGCATCTCCTCGCGCAGCTGGTTGGGAGGCCGTCGGTGAAAAAAGGTGTACGCTTTGAATAGGCAGGACAATGCAGATATAAAGGCGCGACAGAAACATGTATTCAAAGCATGGGGCTTAAATGAGCGCTTGGTGGACTCTGGGAAGGTTGTACTACTCATGGCTGATCTGTCGAAACCGAATTTAGGGCTGAAGGAGGAGATGTATAAGGAGGTATTTGTCGGTCTTTTTCCCTCTCTATACGACACGTCTCTGACCCTGTCGCTCATTTACTCTCGGACGGCAGATTCAAGTCTCTATCACCAGCGTCATTCACAACGGTAAGAGTCCTTTTGAAAATTCTGAGTCAATCAGGCCTCCTGAGCGTTGTGTCTGATGTAGCATGGCGGGTCGATTTCAATCTATCGTTATCCTCCTTCGAGCCCTTGATCGTGGGTGTTCGCAGCCTCGTCGATTTGGTATTGGGCTCTCCGCGACCAGCCCCGCCAGCCATCCTCTTCACGAGTTCCATCTCTGTTCTCAGCAGTAAGCCCTCGATCGTCCTCCCTGCCCTTGTCTTGTCTCACCGGCACTTCTCTTGTTTTTTTTTATATTACACTAGATCAGCATTCTCCCGTCCCCGAGCTTCCGATCGCTGAGGCAAAGCAGGCTGTGGGCCTTGGATACGGCGAGAGCAAGTGGGTCTCCGAGAGCGTGTTGCTGCGCGCAATGCAGGAGACGGGTATGAGAGCGAATGTGGTGAGGGTGGGCCAGTTGGCGGGAGATAGTGTCGTCGGAGGGTGGAATGAGAAGGAGTGGGTTCCGGTGCTTTTGCGCGGTTCGCAGGTGCTCAAGGCGGTTCCAAAGAGAGACGAGGTGAGTGCTCTTGATCCGCAAGTGCCTTATTTTCAATCGGCTGATATAGCATCTCTCAGGCAATCTCATGGATCCCGGTCGACGTTGCCGCATCTGCACTGCTAGAGATACTAGGCTCTTCCGAACCCGTCCTCCACCTTGTCCATCCAAATCCCGCCGAATGGGGCGTCATCAGCGACACTGCTTCTGAGCTACTTGGTGTCCCGGTCATCCCGTATGCAGACTGGGTATCGAAGCTGCAAGAGGCTCACAGGACGACTACGGGTGACCACAACGCGCCCAAGACGAACCCAGCACTGAATCTAGTTGACTTTTTCGCGAAAGAGCTGGCGAACGAGACTTCGGTAGTGTTGAGTACCGAACGCGCCGCGAGGGTCTCCGAGAGCTTAAAGGGCGCGAAGAGACTTGGGAGGGAGGATGTGGAGAACTGGATTGCGTATTGGAGGGGCATTGGGTTTTTGAGTGCGTAGTCTCTGAAATTTACCGATCGGACCTGAGTCTTGTAAATCATACCATTGTCATACTTTGATTTTTAGAAATGTTTGCAGAAGAATGCATTGATTTATGTTGATCTGAAGTTGGACGAAGAACGCTAATTACGAGANCGGTANGTAAGTTNGTGACAATGAATANACTGGCATCCGACCTGAACGTTAACGCGTTTCGCCTGCNATTTCTACGATCCCAACGGACGACTTGATACCGAGGTCAACGAGGACGAGGCGAATTACCTAAACTGGCGCATCTTCGAACGCCTAACAACGGGTGCTGGTGTGTCGGGTGCCCTTCATACGTACAGGGGCAGGATAGGCGGTGTCGATGACGCACTACGCGCTCCGATTTCAGAAGACAGGGAACGCGCAGTGCGTCAGAAATGCGTCATGGGGATAGAAATTGACATACCTTACTGATGTGTGCTGATGCGCATCTCATCGTTCTCGCTATACATCAAAGAGAATTCGCCGCTCGAGTGTCATCCAGTCCAACCACAATGTCATAAAAAATTTGTATGGATTGGTACATCAGAACTCAGTCGCCTCCGTTTTCGCATCACCCATGACACCGATCCGGCCAGTTTTGCGGAAGGCGATCCCCTGCTTCCCTTTCTGTGCTCTCGTTATCTGGGGACGAGAAGACATTACTTCCTCGCCCCCCCCCCCTTCCGTTTCTATTCTT
>SGPL01000161.1:7215-25841 GCA_004802705.1 Bondarzewia mesenterica
TNCACGGTGTGTTCANGNNNNCAAAAGCGANNAAANACCAAATCTGGGTGCATTTANATGTCGATGACCAAGTGCGNCTGTGCCAGTGGTCGCAGAGGCCGGTCAGCGGAGGATNGACTCGACTCGGCGCGCCGGATAGATGTCAAATTCGGTGATGGGACAGTCAAAAAGATCAATTGAGGGGTGAGAGCGAGTCAAAGGCGATGAAATGAACGATATCGGCACGTCAAAGGCCTGNAAGGAGAGGCGCTGGAGTTGTGGNGGTGGTGTTGACCGAGGAAGTTGGGCAAGACGCACNACAGCGTCGAGAGAGGCGTTTCAAAGGGTAGGATATTCCATATCGGGCAAGTCAAAGGGAGCCAGCAAGTTGGCGGCCAATGGATCGAAAAAAGTGGTGTGGTGCCTGCGTTCTNTTACGTCCNAGTCGATGGTACAGCCTCGGACCCGACCCCGCAACCACCAACGTTCACGGTGAGCTCAACCACGCNCTCACACCGTTCCTCTTCTCTCTCTAGACTCGTTCCATGGTCCCTTTTTTTTATAGTTTGCATTTAGACGTGTATTTCAATGGTTGCGNACGGTTTCACACTTCATGCAATGCAAGCCGGTGGCGCGATGAGAAATGAGTTCATGGCTGCCAGATTGCGAAGCAAGCGAACCCCCGATCTATCAAAAGTCCAAAGAGCAATCAGCGCACGTGCCGGATTGCAAGACGGTGAACAAAACTCGACGGTACATGGTCGCCCGACATGCGTATTTTCGCACTATCCCCCTCCTCAACGTCAACGTCTCCTTTAAAGCCGTCTCGAGCTCTGTTCGACTCCCCCAAACATGTTGTCACCTCACCCGTTCTCGATATCAATACCGATGCGCCGAACATCATCACAGCCCGCACGCTCGCGGCTAAACAATCCAGACCGTGCCAAGTCGAGTGACCGCCCCTCCGCGACGGCATTCCCCTCCATTTCTTCTCACACTCCTTCCTCACCTCCACCTCCACTCCCTCCCCCATCAGCATTGCCCGCGGAATTCTCCAACCCTCTCAAGTTGAAATACAGCCCTTCCCTTCTTTCATTGGCGAGCCCAAAATCCCCCAAACTACTCAGGTTCCCCCGGAAACGCGCCGGCAGCCTTTCCGCGCAGAACGCCCCGCGCCCGCCCGCCGTTTCTCCCATCGCCGACCCTCCGCCCCGACCGCTCCGCAACCCTGCTCGCTCGAAGCTCTCGCGTTCCCCTCGACCCTCCACCGCCCCAAGTGAATCACAAGCAAACCCGCCTTGGTCCGACCGGGCCCTCGTGACCTCCCCACCTTCCCCAATGTCTTCTCTTCCCGTGCGTCCTTGGTTTTTCTCCATTTCATCCCTGTACCCCCGTCCATTCCCTCCTCTCCTCCCAAAACCCCCTCCATCGAGAAAATTTACCATGGTTTTGGTTTTTTTCCGCCATCCAGCCTTTTGCCGACTTGATGCCGATGCGGAGGAGATCCATCAAGAAAAAATCGCGCAACGTCCCGCCCACGGCGCCCGTCCCCATCCCCCGTCCCCGTCCCCGTCCCCGCCACCTCTTCATCCTCCAGTTCCGGCGGCGGCGGCAGCAATGAGCACAGCGCCAAAGCACAATTCTCCACGGCCGACCGTGCCATCCTAGAGGAACTCAAGCGCAACATCAACGCGCGCGAGTCGCAGTTCGTCATGAAAGGGGGCAAGAAGCACCACCCATACCCGGCCTCAGAAGCACCGTATCCCAGAAATTATGAGACGGCTCGTTCTCGATCAGTGAGTCGCTCCCGAGCGCGTCCCCATCACGCCCCACACCCACAATCCGCTGATCCGGCCCGCTTCTGCCTTCCTGATCCGCAGCGACGTATGGGAAACGCTCTTTTGCAAGCAACTCTGCGGCAGTGTCACTTTCCACGTTTTTGACGCGCCCCCCACGAAAGTGTGCGTGAGACCTCCACCGCTCCGACAAAAACCACACGTCGATCCCTGATTTTTTTTTATGTTTTGTTTGTTTTGTTTGCAGCCTGGACATCGGTTGTGGTGAGAAGCACGCAGCGCAGATCTCGATGTGTGACGATGTTGACATCCTATCATGTGTCCCAAGGCTCTGGGAGTTGGATTTTAGAGTGTGCGAGGGTGTGGAGAGTGCGTGTGCCGTTCATTTTTCCCTCTTTCGTTCTTCCTACATACATCGCTCATTCGAACGTGTGTGCTTTCGATCCACGTCCTCTCTCAGGACTGCGATTTCGTCGGTGAGTCTGTGTTTTCTCTCTCAGGTGTGGCAAGGCCGTTTGAGTTTGACACACCTCGCAGGCATCGATCTCGTCCCTCTGCATCCTGATCTGTCCCACCTGCGTTCTTCGGACCTGGGTTCGCGAATTACATGGGTCCAAGTCAACTGGTGAGGCCC
This sequence comes from Bondarzewia mesenterica, assembly GCA_004802705.1. Lineage (NCBI taxonomy): Eukaryota > Fungi > Basidiomycota > Agaricomycetes > Russulales > Bondarzewiaceae > Bondarzewia > Bondarzewia mesenterica. The sequence continues at coordinate 9,625 of SGPL01000161.1, forward strand.
GCCGTTGCCATGAGACCCCCTGAGCTCCATTCAACCCAGCTAATTCGCTTCGCAGCCTCGAGGGTCTGCCATTTCCAAATGAAGAATTCGATTATGTGTAGGTTCTTTCCTCTTCGACCCTCGCCCGGTCGGATGTCGCTCAAGATCGTCACCAGCCACATCAAGCGGATCGCGCACGGCATCCCGGAGGACAAAGTGAGTCGTGTTTTGGGTTGACCCGTTCTGCACGTTTCTCCTGTCCTGTCCTGAATTCTCTGATAGTGGGACGACCTTTTGGAAGAAATCACGAGGGTAATGAAACCCGGCGCAGCTTTCGAGGTACATTCTCAGACCGTTCATACGTGGGGCAAGATACTGAGGGGCCACCTGCAGATGATCGAAGAGGACCTGTTCTTCCCAGGCAAGTCTGCTGAATCCCCGCCCTCCTCCCGACCCGCGTCTCCTGCCTACCTGCCCACTCCACCTCCATCGTCCGAGGACCACTCCACCCAGCGTCCGTCCTTCCAAAAACGCCACACCGCTCCCACGCGCTCGACATCCGTATCCACGCTCTCGACCTCCGGGACATCCACGTCCTCCTCCCAAGCCCCCAACACCTCCGCCACCTCCGCCGCGTCCTCTTCCTTCTCACCCTCTGGCCTGCCGGCCGTCCCTCAGGGCATTGCAATCTCACCCTCTCTGCCCGCCACAACCACATTTGCGCCCTTCCTCCTGCGCTCGCTGCCCAAACCACCGTCCAACCCACGAGACCACTCCATGCTCGAGTACGTCTATACGGAGATGCACGCTTCCAGGTTCATCAACCTCTCGCCCCTCTCGCTCCTGGCCAATTCGCTGCCGTTGTATTTCAAAGGTCTGTTGATCTCTTCACGCATTTAATCCTGTGCCTCAAATTTTACACGTTGATTCGACATTGATATCTCAGACGTGCGGACGCATTCACCCATCATGTTCATGTTCCCTCCACCCTCCCCATGCCGCGCGAACCGTCAGTATGCAGACACATCCAACGACTATGATATCTCCGACAGCGAATCCGATTCGGACGAGAGCCTCCCGCGTGACTCTCGCGACACTTACCGACCCTCCCGCACCGCGTCCACATCCGTCGGAAATCAGACCCAGATCCACAGGCAAACACATTCCAAATCGACCAAGAGCAAGCCAAGCACGGATCTCACAACCTCGTCACAACCGCCCTCGACATCAACGTGGATCAACGGGCGCGAGATTCTCAATCACTCGCAGCACTACGTCGTCCTCGACGGCAGCCGCGCGTCCGCGTTCTCGCCCATGCATCACAAAGCGGGGGTGTCGAGTCCCAGCCTGCATTCCCGGATGACGACGACGCTCTCCCCCTCCACCTTCACCTCTCTCGGACTCGGCGGCGTCTCGCCCGCCTCGTCCGAGACGGGGTCCGTCGGGTGCCTGCGCGACGTTCGAAGAGGTCGCGGAACAAGAGTCACGCCGTGATGAGAAGAGGTGTGACGTTCGAGAGAGGTCACACTGGAGACCGGCCTCGAGATCATGATCACGATGTGCTGCTCGACGGCGCCTAAATGGCCTTTTTGATTTTCTGAATCCATTTTGTAAATAGAACTCTTTTTTGCTATCGGTCTATTTTTTGGGTTCAATCTTGACTTTTAGGTCGATTGAAATACGAGCACGCTCCATCGTATCTACGAGATGACCAGGTCGGCGCGCTACTTGATGTCACTGTACAACAACAAAAGCCCTTAAAAAAACAAATTCACCGAGATCATTGCTTTTATTCATTATAAGCTAAAAATAGTTGTTCATGATCTCAAACCAATCTATTTTTAGCTGATATTATAATAAAAGACTCGTATCTCAACCAATGCCATGCCAACTTGAATTTTGATTTCATATTCATGACCTGCTCATTGACAGCTTTGTGATTCAGAAAAAACAAAGTCATCTCACATAATCTATTTTTAGCTCATACTGATAAAACAGTAATACCTCAGCCAATGTTGTACCCATTTTGATTTTGACTTTAAATTCATGATCTCCTCATCGACAACTTTCTGATCATATATCCATCAGGAAAAATGAGGTCATCTAAAAACATCTATTACTGATGAACACAGACGTCGACGCTGAGTCACAGGTGAACGGTGACTGTAAGAGTGAGGACGTGTCCATGGATGATGAGCATCCGAAGGTCAATGGCACCATACATGACGGCGCTTCGCAGATCCTTAGTATTGGCTACAATACTTCCCAGCCATCGCAATTGTAAGTGCATACCTCCCATCCCTTCTGTCCATGCTGCGGTGACATCTACGTGCTCAATCAGGCAACAACATGATGGGTAATCAAATCAATTGGCGCCATGGCTTCATAACCACGGACGTGATCCCGTACCATGCCATGTCCGTGCACCAGCCATGTGGGATATCAGTCTGAAGAAAATCTTAATTATTGGATTCGAATTCAGATCTGACTGCTTTCTGAGCCAAAACTGTGTTGAATCTGGAAATTTCAGCACAATCTTCACTAAGTCCGAATCAGTTCTGAAAATTATTGTGTTGGGCATAACTTCAGAGTATGTGAAAACTATTGAAAGTTTGTAGTTTCAAATGAATTTTGGCTGGCCCGGTTTTCTGTGAATGATTTTTCAGAACAACTGCTAGCCAGCTGAAGTTAATTATTTCGATCCTCAAATGGAGGCCTGAAAAAAGTGATAATTCGGATGTATTGCAGCATGGCCGAAATCTGTCCATAAGTTAGATTTTTCATCCGCATTCAGGCTTAATGTCTATGCGCCAAAATTTTGATTATCACATGACTTTCAGACCGAAAATAGTGAGTCTGCTAGTTTATTTTTCTAAAGAGATTTGGCTTGTTTGAATTCATCCATAAAAGTAAATTTATGTTGGGGTTTCAGACCCAGCCGAAACCTTGCCAGAAATTTAACGTCCTATTCACTTTTAGCTTACATAATCAGTCATGTCTCGAGCTTTTTTTTGTGTTGGGTTTTGCTCGTCCGACCATCAGATCCTATAAAATATAATGATTAATGATTAATGAAAGATGATTGAGATATATGAATGAATTATGAGTGTTAGTGATGAGAGACCAGTGATAAAATGCAGGTGAACAGAGGCAGGTTTCACCTTGCTTGCAAGGTCTCTGCACTATCGAAATTGTGGCTGAGATTATATAACAGATTTTGTGTCCTTAAAATGAAAAGTATAGACAATTCGGGACAATGAGACTCTGCTGAATACTCCGCTATAGTCTCTGGCGACAGTGTCAGACTGTGTCAAAGCATAGGCCCTTCTCGGAGAACATATTCTTCTTTCAATTTTGTTCTACAACAGTGTCCACTTCCATTCTCTTTCCTGTTCATTAGCATTGATGAGAGGTTGTTCAAGGTGATCATGGGCATGACAGATGTAGTAGATCTGCTTGTGGGCGATGTGATGGTGGATGCGCTGCCAGGAAGCACATGGAGGTGGTGGATCATTGAATTGTTGACTATAGGTGCGTCAGTCCTTCTCTTTTACTGAGACATGTCAAGTTGTCTGATGTATATGGCATGGTGCTCAATCAGCGTGTTATGTTTCTGACGGTATGTGAATAGTACACTGGGTTGTGACAGACCAAATGGTGAATGACAATATGCATTTGATAGTGGTGATCTGATGACCGAAACATTATGGAGATGTCAAGGAGAGACCATGTTCTTCTCCCAACTTTGATCTGTTAGAATTACAAGCCAATGCCGGAGTAGCGCGTCGGCTGTAGTGTTTCCCGCACTGTATGTTTTCTCCTTGAAGTTTGATCTGGATGCCGCAGCATGACATCTGTTCCCTTCTTACTCACCTTTCTATTTGGGCTGTGGCTGACTGGTTCACTGCCCGCTCGTACTCTACACTGTATAGTTCTGGGATTTACAGTTAGCTTCCGGTTGAATCTTATTTACAGCATATATAAAGCTTGCATACCGAGTTTCTATCACCTCAGACTCTTGTTCACACGAGGCGTGCACGAGACTGAGGTGAGCTATCTTTATCTTACTTGACTACTACTTAGTTTGCTTACAAGGTTTCTTTACCTAGATGTTGTATCTTTGCTAGATAACTTATAGACTCTTGTTCATGCGAGGTGCGCACGAGACTGAGACGTTGTATCTTTGCTAGATAAATCAACCGAGTGCGCCGTAAGGTCTCATAACAGGTTATTGGGCCCCACGATATCCCTGTGCAACACCGTAACCCCCAAGTTATCCCCAGATGACTACCACTGCTATCTCCAGCGATACCCTTCCCTCATCGATCCCCAAGCTAGATGCCCGAGGCAAAAATTGGATGATCTTCTCCATCCATTTCAAGACGGCTGTCAAGGCCAAGGGCAAGTGGGACCACTTCATTGGTTCTAACCCCAAGCCTGTGTTCCCGACACTGCCCGTAAGCGAGTTTGAGGAGACCCTCCTTAATACGTGGAGTAAGGATGAATGTACCACCCAATACCTTCTCACTCAACGCATCCCCGACTCTACCATTGTCCGCATGCAGAAGTTCACAACCGTTGCAGACCAGTGGGCCTCCATTGTCGCCGAGTATACCCTAAAGGGCACCTACGCCCAAAAGGACATGCGCCAATCCTTTATGGAGATGTGCTGCGATAGCAGAGGTGACGTGCAAAATTTCCTCGATGACCTACATACTAAATGAGAAGAATTAGCTGCATGCGGAGTGGACATCAATCCGAAAGACTACCTGTTACTCACTACTGTGAAGTGCAACTTATGGACCAAAAGGATGAATGGCTTGAGGAATGTGCTATTAGTGGTGGATATACAAGTGTGATACCTCATCAGAAAGGTAATTTCATGGAGAACTCATGCCGACACTTACCAAAGTCTTCTGATGAAGTCTTTGTCTTTCCCGAAGAAGAATGGTGTTTTTGTTGGGGAGCATATGGTGAATGCAAAACAAGTGGTCCTGTGAACCGATATGCAAGTTTTATATGTGTGCAGAAAGCTATTATCATGTAGAACCTAGGCTGATACTCACTGAAGCTTTTTGTGCAAGTCTTAGTCCTTCTTAGGCAACAATACTGATGTCCTGTTAAAAGCATGGTAGACAATGCATAACAAGGGTTCTTGTCAATGAATATTCGAGTGTTATATATCAAAATAAAGCTATTGTGATGCAGAATGAATGCCGAAGCTTGCCAAAGCCTTTTGGCAAAGTCTTTATCTTTCCCAAGAAAGAACAGTGTATTCACTGATGAGCGAGGCTGAAGATGCAAAACAAGAGTTAACGTGGATGAATATATGATTACGATATATGTGTAGGAAGCTATTGTGATGGGGAATCCACACTATACAATGCTGAAGCTGTCCATCAATGCCATCAGCCTTCCTAGCAAGAAACGGTGATCTCACTGAGAAATATCATTTAAAAGATAGAACAAGTGTTATTCATGATGAATATACAAGTGTTATATATGGGCAGGAATGTATTGTAATGAAGAATGCTCTCTAAATAATGTCAAAGCCATTTGGGAAAGTCTTACACCTTTCCGGTGAGGAACAGTGATCTCANCGGGCAACATCATTGAGAAAANAGCACAAGTNNNAGCAGGGGATGAATATNCAAGTGTGANATNTNGGCCCNAAGCTATTTNNATGCAGAATNNATGCTCGCCAACGCCGAAGCCGCTCGGTGAAGTCCTACACTTTCTCGGGGAAGAACGGCGATCACACCGGTGAACACTATTGTAAATCCAGCACAAGTCCCAGCGGGGATGAATATACAAGTGCGATATATGAGGAGAAAGGTATTGTGATGTAGAATCCACCCAGGCTGAGGCCAAAGCCATCCGGGGAAGTCTCAGGCCTTCCCGAGGAAGAACGGCGATCACACCAGTGAACACTGTTGTAAATCTAGCACAAGTCCCAGCGGGGATGAATATACAAGTATGATATATGGGCGGAAAGCTATTGTGATGTAGAATACATGCTCGCTGATGCCGAAGCTGTTCGGCAAAGTCCTACACCTTCTCGGGGAAGAACAGTGATCACACCGGTGAACACCATTGTAAATCCAGCACAAGTCCCAGCGGGGATGAATATACAAGTGTGATATATGAGGAGGAAGGTATTGTGATGTAGAATCCACCCAGGCTGAGGCCGAAGCCATCTGGGAAGTCTCAGGCCTTCCTGAGGAAAAACGGTGATCTCAGTGGGGAACATTATTGAGAAAACAGAACAAGTGCTAGCGGGGATGAATATACAAGTATGATATATGGGCGGGAAGCTATGATGTAGAATCCACCCAGGCTGAGGCCGAAGCCGTCTGGGGAAGTCTTAGGCCTTCCCAGGGAAGAACAGTGATCTCAGTGGGGAACATCATTGAGAATAAAGAACAAGTGTTAGTGAGGATGAACATACAAGTGTGATGTATGGACAGGAAGCTATTGTGAGGTAGAATCCATCACAAACACTTCCAAACACATTCCACAAAGTCTTCATCCTCTTCGATAAAAAAACATAATCTTGCTATTTTGTATAAAATCATCATCTCGCTGGCCGAGATGTCTCGCTGACACATAGATTTCTCGGCATCAGGGTTAAACTGAATATCTCACCGGTCAAAAACTTTAACCATCAGGCATGCACTAGATCTCATTGCTAGCCAGGATCTCTCACCATTGAGCATAAAGCTGCCATTTTGGTGACCGAGAATATTCAGAAAGAATCAACATTTTGAGAATCTCGGCCGAACCGTTGGAGATGGTCAACAGCGAGCAAGCCCATGCTATTACTTTCCCTGAGAATCTCGGCCAAACCATCAGAGATAGTCAGTGGTGAGCGAGCCCATTCTATGACTTTCCCCGAGATTCTCGGCCGAACTGTTAGAGACGGTCAGCGGCAAGCAAGCCCAATCTCATCACCTTCCTCAAGAATCTCAGCTGAACTGTTAGAGACAGTCAACGGTGAGCAAGCCCAATCCCATCACCTTCCCCGAGATTCTCGGCTGAGCCATCAGAGATGGGCAATGGTGAAGAGCGGCCCAACCATTAGAGATGGGTTGCATATACGTCGGCTGGGCTCGGCTTGACCATCGGTGTCGATCAAAAAGCACAATCGGCCAGAGCATCATAGACGGTATTAGGGCACTGAATAATGTGGTTATCTCCCCTCACCCCGTTACCTTCTAATCTCGAACTTTTAGACCTCGCCGCTGCAGAACTCAACGATAAACCTCGCAATTGGGCTGTAGCACAGGCATCCTCTGACGCTGATAAATGGTGCACTGCCTACCTTGACGAGTTAGCTTCTATCCATGTGCACAATGTTTATGATTTAGTACCTAGGTCTTCCGTCCCATCGGATCGACGTGTCATCAAGTGTCGACCGATCTTTACGATCAAGCGCGACACACAAAACAATCCTGTTTATTACAAAGCTCGACTAGTTGCCAAAGGATTCACTCAGATCCCTGGACAAGACTTCATGGATACCTTTTCTCCTATCACCCGACTCGAATCTCAATGCTTACTCCTCCACCTTGCTGTACACCTCGGCTGGCCCATCGAACAGCTGGACATCAAAACTGCATTCCTCCATGGAGACCTTACCGAGGACCTCTAGATGGAACAGCCAGAAGGCTTTCGGGAACCCGACAAGGAAGACTGGGTTTGGAAACTGAAAAAAGGCCTCTACGGCCTCAAACAGGGAAGCCGCATCTGGAACCAAAAGTTACACCAGGCTCTCCTTAGCTTCAGCTTCATGCAAATCAGTGCCAAATGGAGCCTCTATTTTCGCTCCACCCCTAGTGGCATATGCATCCTAACCATCCACGTTGATGATCTTAATCTCGCAGGTTTTACCAAGTATGAGGTCCACTCCATCAAAATCTCCCTACGGAAACATTTCGACATTATCAAACTTGGCCCCGTACAGTGGCTGGTTGGACTAGCCATCACGCGTAACCTATCCACTCATACGATCACTATATCCCAAACAGGTCTTATCGATTCCATCCTCCACAAGTTCCACCTCACCGATGCTCATCCTGTATCTATACCACTCGACCACAATGTCAAACTTACACACGCAGACTGTCCCTCCTCAGACTCCAATAAACAACTCATGATGACTGTTCCCTATCGTGAACTTATCAGTTGCCTTATGTACTTGTCGATTGGCTCTCGACCTGACATATCCTTCGCGGTTCAACACTTAAGCCAGTTCAATGTGAACCCCGGCCCATACCACTGGATGGCTGCAAAACACGTCGTACGCTACTTAAAAGGCACTCGTACACATGGACTCATCCTCGGCGGCACCAAACCTCTCATACTTTATGGATATACTGACACTAGCTTTGGCGGCACACCCGAGCCTATCAGATCTCGATGCTCAGTCTCTGGATTCAGTTTCTCACTTGGCTCTGGTCTCATCTCGTGGAGCTCAAAATGCCAATCCCTAACTGCAACATCGACCTGTGAAGCAGAATTTATTGCCGCTGCCCACGCTTGCAAGGAGGCACTATGGTTCTATACAATTCTAACTTCACTAGACCTCAAACCCACCTCTGCTATACTCATCCACTGTGACAATCAATCAGCCATTCGCCTCACTCAGGACCAAGCTTTCTACGACAAAAGCAAGCACATCGATATACAACACCATTTTATTCGAGATCACGTCGCACTACACAACATCCAATTCGACTACATCTCTACCAAAGACAACATCACAGATGCCTTCACAAAAGCGCTACCTAAAGCTGCACACCTACATTTCCGTTCATTGATTGGCCTAGAACCTCTCCCAGACACCCGATGAGGAGGAGAATTCCACGACATCGAGGAGCTGAAGAGGACAGAAGTTGAGGAGGAGCGCTAGGGGTTGAGGAGGAGCACGCAAACACAGAATCGCTAACTGGGTTGAGAAGGAGTCCCTTCACAAATGCACGCACTCTCCCCGTGAGGAGGAGTGTTGGAAACTGACGTGTACATGGGCAGATGCACGAGCAAATGAGACGTCATCGGGTGGATGAATCATAGTGGTAGAGAGATACATCACCAGGGGAGGGCATCGGTCAAGTCAACAATGAACATATATAAGCTAGCTCATCATACTTATAGCTCCTCAGTCACTTCCATCGTGACTGAGGTGAGATTACACTCACATACACTATCTACGCTACATACTAACCTACGTACCGTACAGGGCTTACAGGTCCAGTTAGGTATGCAACTCAGTCACTTCCGTCATGACTGAGGGCTTACAGGTCTCGTTAGATCGCACATATATTTCAGTTTTTATCATTCTTTCTAGTCCCCTCAAGCTTTGTCACTACAATCTGTATAATCTGCCCCTGCTTGCAAAATCTATGGCCTATTTGTATGTTTTTATGCCCACTTTTATGCACGTGCCTTTAAAGCATCTCTAAAAACATACCATGTAAATAAACTCTAATTAATCTAATTTATATCTTATTTTTGAGCAACTTTTATATTTAAATTTAATTCTTACTAGATCTAAATTAGTGATAAATATGATGATGATTATAATAATAATAAAGTGGAAATCATCATTAAACTTCACTTGCTCAAGTACTTACTCTTAAACATCTATAAGAGATTATATTTAAATTATATATATTTAAATCTCTATTATAATTATTTTAACTAAGTCAATATTAATAGGCAAAAATAAAATTTCTTACAAGTCAAATTTAGATCTATATATTAAAATACATAGTTTAAAAAATATATGTTATCATAAATGAGTGGTTAAAAGTGTTCATACAATGAGTTAATAATAATGAGCAGCTAAAAACTTTAGATTTAAACCTAGCTGATGACAAAATAAAAAAAGTTGTAATCTTAAATAAATGAGATCTAGGGTTTAAATCTGAGCATTAATATAATAAATATGAGTAGTCAAAATTTGTTTTCATTTGCTATTAAGCTGTTTTTATGCAGAGTATAATAAGCAGTAAATTTTCTACTTACTCGAAAAGGAGGAATATGTTATTTGTAAGATTAAACTATTTTCTGTAATAATCTGTAATTTACAAATAATAAGTTTTTATTAACATAATATGTTTTTACAAATGAAAGAGATGATGCAAAGTTGAAAGTTAGAGGAGTTGAGAGCATAGTAAGTGATCTCATTCTTTTGTTACACCTTTTGCTGCTTTTTTGCAGCTAAGGCTCTCCAATTTGTATCATTCTTGGAACTAGACTCGTGCTGCTTGGAATTTGAGCTTAACTATACCAAACATGACATGTGATATCCTCTCAACTCACCTCGAGTGCTGAATCTTATTTGCCCTTCATGTGAACTGCTACAGACTATGTGCTGTGCTTAGTATAGACTGGAATGGGCACATATATGTTGAGTCAACTGAATGATTGGTTCACAACACATGCAGGCACATCCAACCTCCTGCTCTGCCGTCCTTTCTCCTCTCAGCTGCCTTACACATATACACTGTTTCATAATATTGCCATGTCATCCTGCCCAGTCACTACAAGTTATATCGGTATGTGCAACATCAGCTGCAGAAGTGCTATACATAGGGCAGTAATTGTAGTCATTGTAGATATGTATTTTGAACAGCTGATGTATTTTGAATAAATGATTATATTGCCACTAACAGCAGGTTAGTTTTACCTCATACTGCCAGCATTGAAGGATCTTTCTCAGAAAAGACCGTGAACGAATTCGTGTTAAGAGATAAAGTTGATTCCATGGTAATTTTTGGGGAAATTACCATAAAGAAATTATTTAAGTTTTATTTCAGAAATAACTGTAAACTTGACCATAAACAGTGGCACTCTGAGCCATAAGTGTAGTGATTGGTAAGAAAATAGTTAAATTAATTCAAAGAGGGGGAGGAAGACAATTGTATCTTTATTTCTGGATTATTCATACATCTGACTCTGCTCAAGATTTGACTGATGTGGCTCAAGTGCCACTGTTTATGGTCAGGTTTACAGTTATTTCTGGAATAAAACTTAAATAATTTCTTTATGGTAATTTCCCCAAAAATTACCATGGAATCAACTTTATCTCTTAACACGGATTCGTTCACGGTCTTTCCTGGGAAAGATCCTTCAATGCTGGCAGTGTCACCTATGGATGATTATAACGGGTAATATGCCAGAGGATTACAGCAGGCAATATTTGTTAGAATATCATTTTGTGCGGCAATATCTCGAGTGGACAGGGACTCTTGCAAACGCACGAGAGTCTTCTTTTCGTACAGTAGTCAATTTAAATACACGAAAATTTACCTACTGTACAGTACCTAAATTTTCTCAGCCACAATATCGAATAAGGAAATGTCGGTGCCCTGCCCCAACGCTACAGTGAGCGCGGCTGCTTGTTAAAACTTCGGCGGCTCACTCTGAAATCTCACAATATTCATCTGTATGCCAGGTTGATGAGGAGCAGGTGAAATTCCCTCGGTGTCACCTGTCACCCAAATTCACCTTGAATATGGTTGAAATGTCATGATCATTCATAAATTGGGTGAAAAAAATCCGGATCTGTTCTTACAGTGTTGACCCAGTCCTTGATCTTACCCCGGTCCTTGATCCACCCGAGTATACCTGACGCAATTTTGCACAATGACCTTAATAAATTTGAGCCAGAGTAGATAGACATAAAGAGATGGTTTATACCAACTCTCAGCAAAATGCATGAAGTTCTCATTTTTTGGCAATTGAGATATGGGTGATTTGGTAGATTTATAGCCCATTTCAACTTTTGTACACGACTTCCAATATTATCAGTCAGGATTACACACAGATTGATTTTACAATTAAATATGTAGGACTTCTCTGCACATATTTCTCTTTTATACCTTAGGATTTGGTGCAGAGCTGGTGGAGATAATCATGATCTATGTGAGCGTGAGTTTGAAGCGTGATAGCACGAAGCGAGAGGCGGGCAGTGCGCATCAATAAACATGCATAAATAATGCGTCCACATCCTCGATATTCTATTCTACTGCGTCTTCTGGATTCTCTCGCGCGTTTATTGCTGGTTGCTCTTAATATGGTTGGTCGAGCTCTTTCGGAAGAAGCTAAAAAAAATCAAAAACAGAAATGCACGCAATGCTCAACTACGGAGGGTGCTTGAGGATGATGCTGTGAACCAGCTGAAGCCTGTTCATCTTCGCAGATCAAGAACTCAAATCACGAGATACCATGGCGTCTCCAGGGACACATTGAAATGGCTTGCTGAAGGTGGCCGCTCAATGAGTGCCTTCAATGCTGAGAAGCAGAAGCTGAAAGCACCCAAGGAGCGCATTCTCGTGGACCACATTCTGCAGTCAGCTGACCAAGGCTTCCCTCTTTCTCACAAGAAGGTCGTCATGCACGCAAACTCCATCATCAGAAGCTGTCCTCAAGGCTATGCTTCTGAGAAGGATCTGATTGATCCTGAGTCAAATTGGGTCGACTGCTTTTTGATCTGACATAACGATGAGCTCCAAACTCACTGGAGCAAGGCTCTCGACACGCAATGGGCTCGAGCCCTAAATCCCACAGCTGTCGCACGTTGGTTCAATGATATAGTAAAGCCACATGTTGCCGATCTAGGCATAGAATGGAGGGATACATATGCAATGAATGAATCAGGATTCATACCATCAGACGAGGGACGAGAGAGGGTGATCAGAAGACGAGGGACAAAAACTCAGCACAAGCAAGGTGGTGCTGACCACGAGAATGTGACAGCTCTGGTCACCATTTGTGCAGATGGAACAGTGTTGAAACCCTCCATCGTCTATAAGGGCAAAAACTTCATGATGAAGTGGACAGCCAACAATGTAGCAGGAGCATCATAAGTATCACTGCTTCAATTCAGTGAGTAAAGACTGACTTAAACAACAGAATTGCACACTCACTGAATGGCTGGATGGACGGAGAACTTGGGCTAGAATGGATCAAAGATTTTAACGCTCAAACAGAGGCCAAAGCCAAAGGACGTACTCGTATTTTGCTCCTCGATGGGCATAGCTCACATCATACACCGGAGCTCCTTGCCTTCACAAAGGACCATAATATCAAAATCCTTGGATATCCACCTCACTGCACGCATGCACTCTAGGGGCTCGACATTATTTGCTTCGTGAGAATGAAGGAGATCTGGAAGCAGGAAGTTCATGAATGGGAGGAGGAGAATAAGTGGAAAATAACCAAAGGAGACTTCACTGCAGTGTTCGGAAAGGCATTCTTGCGAGCTTTCACAAAGGAGACAATTGAGACAGCCTTTCGAGTTACAGGAATCCATCCGTTCAATGCCACGGTAATCAAGCCCTCACAAATGAGGCCCAGTGAGCCATCATCCATGAGAGGGACCTTCCCACTTACGCAGCCGAGTCCTGTGAAAGCGATCATCACTGCATTCCGTGCTCAGCCTGTGACTGCATTTGACATTGATCCAGAGACTCACCAAACTCCAAGCACCATCATCAGCTCGAGCTTAACACCGAACGGCCTTTGTTGCATCACACCTGTGACTTTATCTCGACGAAGGGTCAGGGATTCAAATATGAATCTAGCACCATGTACCGACACACCTTCAAAATGTATCCGTCTAATGATAGCCAGACTTGCGAGCACGTCATCCGGATCCCTTCTGCTCTCCAAATGGCATATTACTGCACGCAATACCATTCCAATCCCTATTCTAGAGCCTCTCCCCACGCTCAATGAGCCAAACTGGTCTTTGCTGCAGCCTAAAAACCATGCATCATCACGCGAGACAACTGAACAGCTACAGGCTCAGATTAACCAGCTTACCGCAGAGCTTATGTTGGCCAAGCAGCATATCGAGGCAAGGGACGATATGATCACGGCAAATCATGCACAGATGGTCTTGCAAAATGTCTACTTAGACAAGCAAAATCAGGCTCTGTACGTGAAGGAGAATAAAAAAGAAAGTGGTCGTACCAAGTTATTCATCGATGGAAAGGGTCGCTGGTTGAATGAAGGTGAATTGATCACAGCCTTGGAGCACGACAAAGAGAGGAGGAACAGGAAGCAGGCTGCAAAGGAGCAGAGAGGTGTGAAGCGTGCCCAAAAGTGAGCCTTGAAAGCAGAGATGGAAGCTGCATGGAACACTGCAAAGGACACACATGCTGCGGCAGTCAAGGAATGGAAGAAAGCGTGTGAGGAGCTCACCAGGCAGAAGGTTCCGAAGAAGAATCACCCGAAGGCACCTGTCAGGCCCCGAAAAGCTGATGTCACTGCAGCAATCCAGGCGGAGCATGAAGAGGAACAGTCAGATGAGTCGTCTAGTTCATCCTCTGAGTCGGACAGTGAGTGAGCGGGCAGTATCGCTGCTGGTCGACTGGAGGAACACGACCTTAATGAGCATGTCACGGCACGTGACGCGATAGTCACATGCGGCGCAAGGACTGGGGTTGCGTGACATTTGGCCTCTCACCGTGACTTATAGGGCAGCACACTCAAAACTCATTGGCAGGTTTAAATAATTCGAGTATATCATCTTTTAATACTTTACTGTACATCTATCAACTTAGACTAAAAAAANATGATGAGTTGCGAGTGAGGATGAGGGGGGGTCAAAGTCGCGGATCAAGGACTGGGTCAACACTGTATAGTGCACTCCTTCACAACTGTCTGATTAACTGCTTTTAACCTCATAGTCACCGCTTTCAACATTAACTTTCTCAATGTGTCAACCTGCTTGTGAAGAGACTGAACCTGAAGGAGGGGTGCCTCAGCAACTCTCGAGGTGGAGGACAAAGGCCGAGCAGAATGAGAGGAATTTAGCTGCAGGAATGGCTGAGATGTGAGTGGGGGCGCTCGACTTCCGGGGCACGTACGGGGTCCGCTTGGCTCTCGTGGGGTTCGAGAGCTCGATGTGTTACCCGTCCTTGCTCGCTGCGATACCGTGGGAAAACCGAACTATGATGGTGGTTCGGGTGCAAGGAGCCATTTGTATAAGTCAAAATCATCCTGAGCTGCCACGAAAGTAATAGACCCTAGGCTAGCACGTCCATGGCATTACCAGCGAACGACGCTTTCACTTTGGCACTATCACACTCTGACTCTTCCCATTCAGCCCCCCGTCGTCGCTCTCATACCCGTTCTCCATCACCAAAAATTGCGTTCTCGCAATCTTCAGCACAGGTCAGACGGCGGCCGACCAAGAAAGCAGGCTTGGAGGGTACTGTGGGTGATGGTTTTCGTTTGGAGGAGGTCGCAGAGACACAAGAAGTGGAGCGAGGATTGCTGGGGCAGAATGCGAATGCCGATCTGAAGCGACATGAGGACAATCAACATGCTCCAGTAGATTGGGAAATTCCGAGGAAGTCGTTGCACTCGTCGATCGGTGAGTGCTATTTGATCGTGTCATCCCCCATCAGCGATATCGCTCTTACTTGGTATCTCGTTTTCTTTCATTCCGCAATTCAGGTTTCCTAACATTGTATCTATATATGTCGAACGGCACCTCCCAGCCCGTCATCCTCGCTCTTTCGGGCGCGCTGCTCGTCATTGTTCCTGCCGACCTCCTCCGTCTGCATTCGCCCCGTTTTGAGAGAGTATACGAGCGCGTCCTCGGATTCCTGATGCGCGAAAGCGAGAAGAAAACGACGAATGGTGTCATNTGGTATATCGTCGGCGTGCTCTTCGTACTCTCTTTCTACCCGCTCGATATAGCCACTATATCTATCCTCATGTGCGATTCTCTCCTTNCTGCTGTCAATCTCCACTTACATTGTCACCCTTCTTTCCGAACTCGCGCGCATATTTTCCGTCACAATNCTATTTAGACTGTCGTGGGCCGACACAGCAGCTTCAACTTTCGGCCGCCTCTGGGGTAGACACACTCCACCTTTACCCTCTCGTCTTCCCATCCTGCGTTTACCGCTTGCTCCGCGGAAATCTGTTGCCGGTTTCGTTGCTGCTGCAATTACGGGTGCCAGCATCTGTTTCGCTTTCTACGCTTATCTCGGTGATGATGTGCGCTCGAGTTGGAACTTGACACATGGAACCACCGGGCAGGCCATTGACGCCAGCGTTGTTGGAGAGACTGTACGGCACTGGCTGAGCGAGACGCTGGGTTTTGAGGGTGTGAACACCGGTGGTTGGATCGGTTTAGTTGGCGTGAGTGTTGTGACGGGTNTNGTGACGGGTNTGGCTGANGNGTGTGGCTGNAGNGTGNNGNTNTNTNNNGNTGT
>SGPL01000161.1:26276-59968 GCA_004802705.1 Bondarzewia mesenterica
CNNTTGNCNNNANCNTNCNNATATTCATTCATACAGCGATCCAATTCGTCATCCCGCCCAAGAGGCCGGAGGCGCACGAGAGTTGCGAANACGATAGTCTGTCATACTTATTCTTACTCGCACTTGACTTTGGCCACGTATTATTCTTGTTCGAGTTGGAAACCATCATATGTGTAGGATTGTTCAGGATGATGACGACCGGCATTAGATGAATCTTTAACTGTGTTTCTTTGTGTCATGCTCTTGAGTAGACTTCCTGCTGATCATGAGATTCAAGGATTAAACTAAAGCTTGACAGGCGGCTCGTCGACAACCCGCACCTGCAGAGGTGTTCGCAGCAAATCAGTGGGCACGACAATCACGTTCATTAAACTGGCACAAGTTGAACAGCTGATGGATAGATTGTCTGTTCAACATGATTAAACGGTCGTTCGGCGTCGCTATGAACAATATAGAAATTTTGATCGTAGAGAGGTTCTCACCTTCGAATTCAGTTGGTGTAGGAGACTCAACATCNCTGTGACAGCAAAAGCACACGCATTACCTGCTACAATGACCATTTAAAGACATCTCAGAACAGGCTAAAGANAACATCAAAGTGCGCACAGAATATCACGACCAAACATAAAGCACACGAACAGTAGCAAACCAAATCTCACACTCCTTTGCCTCTTCTCAAGTCATGGCACCTACCCCTTCCATCCTGCGGCCCCAGCCACCCCAACACCTGGGGAACTCACTCCGTTCGGCGGTCCATTCCCTGTTACTACTCCGTTCCCGTTCACAGTCCCAACCTGGCCCTTCCCGACCANCCGTCTCCATCCCGCCCCCGAATGCGAGTTCCAAAATGAATCGTACGTCAACGGTGCTCCTAGCATAGCGCNTCCGTGGCCCAACCCGGCGTTCTGACCCTGGGCCCCTAGTCCTCCTCCTGCGGACTGGGGGGGGAGTAGCTGTGGGGATATCAAATGTCTTCGTCGGTCGCAATGCCTGTGCATACCCTTGTTGGTGTTGAGGTTGCTGCGCGTGCAGGTTGATGTTCANGTTCATGGGAAATTGGGAGAAATGAGGCGTGGGGGATGATGTGGACTGGGGTGGGGGTGGGNTTGGTATCGACGCCGATGAAGATCGGAGGTGTTGCGGCGTGTGTAGGGCGGAAGAAAGTGTCAGTGGCACTGAATCGGGGGCTGGTATCGGGGAATGGANAGGGGGAGAGGATGTAATTAAAGGAGTTGGTGCCGGGAGAGANGTGTGTGTATATGAAGGGACACTGACCAGCCCAGAGGTCGGAGGGGCGAAGGGCGACGCGGAGGCAGAAGGAGCATTCGTATTTGCNGATGCAGCGAATGATGATGACGGAGCAAATGGCGANGGTGAGAAACTTGTTGAGATGTTAGGTGCAAATGCAGAGGCAGGTGTCGAAACTGGTACTGAAGCTTCAGAAGCAGGAAACTGCATTGGAGCGTGTGACAATGGCGAAGGCCCATGAGTGAATGAGGTCGAGGACTGCACATTATACTGCTGCATATGTGGGTGGTCTGTGGTTCCCGCGCCCGGAAGCAAGGGATGCCCGGCAGNAAATGAGGAGTTGGCTGTTNACGATGGGCGCCTTANATGATCAGCAGCTGACGATATTGTAGCGCCCGCTACCTGTGCATGTTTCTGTGTCGGAGAAACGAAAGGTGGAGAGGGCAAAGGCGGTGTGCGTGGTTTTGCCTCGTACATATTGACATCCAAAAGTTCGATCGACCCCGTCCCCTCCGTAGGGGAGTTCCTCCTGTGAGCCTTTGATGACTGTTCATGTTCATGCATATGTGCAGGAGGCGGNAAAGATGTTGACGTTGATGTTGATGCCGAGGATGTCGTGCGTATAGGTAGCGTGGCTGAACCCGACGAAGGCTTCGGGCGGCCTTTCAACGCAGAGTGGTGGAAGTACAAGTTTTCCACCTCGTTCAAATTTTGCCGTTGCTTAGAATGACTCTTTAGAAGGACCAGAATTCAAATTTCTGAACAAGGACGCACCCATCCGTGNTCGACTTTGAGACGCGCATACTGTAGTCGCATCTGCAACTGCTTGGACAGCTGGGTTTATATGGTTTTAAACGTGCATAAAAGACGGATGCAGACGTCGCCAGATTGAATAGGAATAAGGATGGGAGAAGGATAGTCAACTCATCAGCATCCTTGCTGGTATTAAGAGTAAACGCAGCGCACATGAACTGCCCTGGCCCTGTCCGCTGCCGCCTTCTTTCGCCTTTGATCCTGCTCATTGGCAGCAGAATTGGAGTTTACATTTACCATCTCACTTGCCAACTCAATCTCCACAAATTGAGATAGAGCAAACTGGACGAAGGGCCGTGTGGGGAAGGGGCGGGAGGAGAAGCGGAGGGCCTGTGTGGCGCGAAGCGAACTCATGAAGATTGTACGTGTTCTGGTCACGTGACAAACCTGACAAACCGAGTGCAGCTATCCGGCCAGTCGGCCCGGTCGTAGAACACAGAAAGGAAATCCAAGACAGACTACAGGAATATACGATAGGTAATTAATCTCCTCGAATGGAGTATTTAACGGTCCTTCAAGTTTCGAATCAAAGTGCTTGTAAGTAGATGACGTGGATGACATGCGAGGACGAGATGGGAACATAGTGATGAACATATTGGGGATCAAGACTCGTACAGCATTAGCAACATATGTACAAGACAAGGCGGACCCAACAACTATGGTAGAACAATGGCAGCGATACATGAGGCAGCGACATCCAAGCTTGGTATCGAGCTGAACGAACGTAGCATGAAGGATGACGGTGTGGTGCTAAGGGATAATCGCTGATCAGCGTAACATGGACTCTGCATATGTATGATGGACCCACCCCGAATGGATGTAGAGCTGAAGCTGAGGTCGAGGCCAACACCCTTCTCTGTTAGCAGGGGAGGCGCAACCGCTATAAATACGTACTAGTCTAAAACAACACAAGGCACTGAACTGCACCATTTTCCAGACGATCGACCATCATTTCGCCCAGCGGCCCGATGTGGAACCCCCCCCCCCTGGTTGAAAAACCTACAACAAATCAACGCTCGACTGACGGTAAGAGTAAGACCTCATGAACTGGATTCTCCAGCGGCAGCCTTCTCTTCCTCCTCAAGCCAGCTCTCTTCTACGGTCGCCCGTACCCTCCTCACATACTCCTTCATATTCTCTCGATAGAGCTGTGCGGCCTCGGCGTTAGCAGGGCTATTGGGATTCGGGTCGTGCAGAAGACTCTGAATGCTCGTCAAGATGGCGGCGACATCGTATGTCGGTGACCAGCGATTCTGAAGGATATCGAGACATAATTCGCCATTGGCGTACACATTTGGATGGAACATGCGGGATAGGAATTTAACGGTTGGGGGTTTGTTGGGGTATGACTCGTCGAAAGTTAAGAGGAGTTTGAAGGTACCATCTTCAAAGGGGGTCTCGGCTATTGCATGTATCAGTATATAGCAGGTGGAATACGTAGTCGCACACTTGCCTGGGCCAAATATGACTGCATTCCATAGCATGATGTTGTCGGGGCAAGGGCTGCCCGATATACCACCCGGCGGGTCGCTCGAAAGCCGCTTGAAGTCGCGAATCAGACGGCGTCTGCAGTTGGTAGACTATTGATTGATAAAGCGAAGGGTAAGGACTTGCATAGTGCACACATAGAAGTTACGCACCATAGATGATGGGAGTAGAGGAACAAGTGGATTACGGAGACAAGAACAGCCATGAAAGACCATACTCACTCTGCCATATTACGTAATTTATGGATTGTAGCCTGACAAAAGTAATCGTCTTACTTATCTTTGTAGTCGTGTTGCCAGGCCGCCGCATGAGGCCGCTATTGTTCCCCGTCCTTGATAACAACGCCCCCATGTACTCTCACTCGATTCTCTATCATCAACCGTTATTACATGCTGGCTGACATCTACAGTTCTCCCAATCTCTTGGAAGGTACTTTTGAGCATGGAAGCCATACGATCCAGAACTTCTTGGATACGGCGACACATCCATATTCCCATGTCCCGCTCAGCCTCCGAATCTTACAATCCAAATCTCGACAAGGCTCTTCCCATGAGTCCAGGCGACAATCAGATTTCTCGATCACGCTCCGACGATGTTTATGCTTCCGCTCGTGCCCATCTGTCGTACGAGCTGATTGATGCGCATAATGAGCCTCCTCCTCCAACCCCTCCAAAGATACCTGTCAAAGACAGACAGGTAACGCGTATAAAAATCAATCATTGCTGTGATCATCTTTGACGGTTGGGAGGCAGGTTGCGAAGAATAATATTAGGCGGTCAAGTTCAAGTAGTACCCACCCTGTCGACAGGATCGTAGTTCTACCCGACATGGATCCCCACGAACGTGCGCGACGTCGGATGGAAGCGCAGCTGAAGCAGAAACTAGACGAGGAGGAATCTTTCCACCAAGAGGCTCTTCGACAAGCACGTATCAGAGCAGAGAGGGAGGAGCAGATGCGACGCGATGTGGAGGACGAACGGCGGCGGAAGTTGGTGCTCGAACAGGAGCTACAGCAATCGATAACGCTGCGTAGGCAAAGAAAAGAAGAGGAGCGCATGGAGGCCGAAGCGTGGGCGCGAGAGCTTGAAAGGAGGAAGCGCGAAGAGAAGGAGAAGCGTCTTGCGCATGGGAGGAGGCTGGAGGCGTGGCGCAAGGAGGAGGCGGCGAGAGTTGAAGAGGCGGCGTCACGGGAAGAAGAGGAGATGCGGGAGATGCAGAGGCGCAGAGCGAGAGCGAAGTTGGATGCTCGAAAATTGAGGAAGGAGAAGAGAGGGAGTGACGAGGTAATCTCGAAAGGCTGGGTAACGATTCAGACGAATCAATCTCCTGTATGGAAGAGGCGGTATTTTCAGTTGACGGCGAGCCGTTTCCATCTCTACAAGACGGAAGATGTATGTGCTCTCACTGTATCTTGAGCTCAGTGGGTGTAACTAAACGCAACTCTGGCAGGACCTGACCCGGCCGTTGGACGTGATCAAACTCGATGACCGGGTGCGAGCCGTATGTGAGTGGAATGAAGGTTTCGAAGAGCTGGAAGCCATTCCGCATTCTTTCGCAGTCGTTTTTGCAGACGAGCAAAAGACTATATCAATGTTCACGGATTCTGATCACGAAAAGGTCAGCAGTCCATCTCTACACCTAGTTTCTTTTTTGATCACGATCCTCAGGATGTTTTGATGGGCTTCTTCTCGTCTTCCATCTAAAAACAAGATACTCTCTCCCGCAGTTCCCATTGCTTTGTGTAACTTCATGGGTATGTATTCGTCTCTGTTGTTCAAGTTGTGGACATCTGTATTTGGTCAGTGTAAACCTCATATTTATGCCGTGATCTGGCTGCGACGAGCTACAATTCTCCCGCGACAGCGTAATGGCACTGATCTACCTCTATTTGAGTGGTTGCACCAGCTAGTGCTGCATGTCAGGCCGCCGAAGTTCATGACTTGCGAGGTTTCTGCATCGAGCGGCTCGGCGCACAAGTCAATTCATTTCACACCAGGCTGATTTTTGAGCGCTACGAGAGGCTACGAGTTCCGACAGCAAGGATTCCAGGACTGCAAAGTCAGGACGGGAACTGTCACTCTGCCTAGCACCTGCAAAATGTTAGAAGAACATAGTGACATGTATACTGTACTGGCTAAGACTGAGGACTTGAAGTCCGGATCACACAAGGTATCGCAGTGTTTGAAAAAGCCACGTGTATGGAAATGCATCGGCAAACACCGGCCGGACCACAAATTTCTG
Organism: Bondarzewia mesenterica; assembly: GCA_004802705.1. NCBI lineage: Eukaryota > Fungi > Basidiomycota > Agaricomycetes > Russulales > Bondarzewiaceae > Bondarzewia > Bondarzewia mesenterica. Next base: position 32,067 of record SGPL01000161.1, read on the forward strand.
AAGTCAGGGCCTCAGTTCGTTCAGAGCAAGTTCAGAGCGTACCCGCGATCGTGCGACCCAAAGAATATGCCTGACGCCTTTTTCTCCGTTCCCAAAACTCGCAAGCGCAAGCGCCAACTTACGGTACGCGACGCCGGGCCCGTCGCGAGCAATAAAGCCGCGCGGACGACCAAGGGGAAGGGGAAGGCGCGAGCGCGAGATGAAGAACTCGAGTCGGACGCGACGCAGGAGGATGGGGCGGACGACATGGATCTGAGGGTGGACGAGGTGGACCTGAATGAGAGTGGGGAGGAGGACGAGGATGAGACACCTGCTGAGAAGCGGTTGAGGTTGGCAAAGCTGTATCTCGAGTCCGTGAAGGATGGTTTAGGTGCGTGCCGCTTCGTTTGCAGCGGGGCATATTGATGTTGATAGACACGGCGTAATTGTTGGGTCACTTTTTCTCATATTTTGGTCTTCTCTTCTTTCTCTCTCGTAGCGGAGGGCGAGTTCGATGCGGCTGAGATAGACAAGGAGATTATTTCTTCGCGATTAAAGCAGGATGTCATGGAGCATGCGGGGAAGGTACATTTGTTCGTTGCTGATACAGTAAGTGCCAATTTCCTTTCTTCGGTGAGCAGGTTTCTTAAATTTCATCCTACTCCACAGTTCGACTTTGACCAACCGTCACCAACGCTTCGCACACGGGGGCACCGGTTCTCTGTCACCACTGCCGTTGCCTCCGAAGATGGCAAGTACCTATATACTTCCGGCAAGGAGGGCTCCATCATCAAATGGGACCTTCACACTGGTTCTCGGGTGACAACTTTCCCAAAACATAGACCTGTAAAAGCAGAGTCGAGTGGGCAGAGCAAAAAGAAAGGGAAGGAGAAGGCGAGTAGTGAAGATGTGAATGGGCATACGGACGAGGTATTGGCGCTGGCGTTGAGTGGAGATGGGAAGTATTTGGCGAGTGCTGGGAAGGATCGGAGGGTGGGTGTGTGGGACACGACAAAGGATGAATGGGTAAAGGGGTTTGGTGGGCATCGAGACACAATCTCGGTGAGTATTTTGTCTCTCAGTTGTCTTTAGGCACTGAACTGTGCTTGGAACGCAGTCAATCTCGTTTCGAAAAGGTACACAACAGCTGTACAGTGCATCTTTTGACCGGACCATAAAACTGTTTGATCTGTCCGTTATGGGATACATCGAAACGCTATTCGGTCACCAAGATTCAGTATTGGCCGTCGATGTGTTACGCTCGGAGACAGCGGTGAGCGTGGGCGGGCGGGACAAAACGGCGCGATTTTGGAAGATCGTGGACGAGACGCAGCTGGTGTTTCGTGGAGGAGGTAAGAGTGCTGTGCGGGAGCTGCTGGAAGGTGGGGCCTTGGAGGGGTTAGAGGGAGATGACGAAGATGGGCGGGCCAAAAAGGTAGAAAAAGAAGAAAAGAAGTTTGTGGAGGGAAGTTTGGAGTGCGTGACTATGGTGGACGAGTCGACATTTTTAACCGGCGGTGACAGCGGGTGCGTCGGCTCTCCTCGTATCTCATCTTGACCCGCTGTCTGACCTAAATGGCAGTTCAATAAGTCTATGGACAACACAGAAGAAAAAGCCTATTTTTACGCAGGCCATCGCTCATGGACTGAACGAAACTCACTCGGAGACAGAAGGGATCATCAAAACTCCTAGATGGATCACAGCTCTTGGATCGTTACGATATTCAGACCTATTCGCATCTGGTAACTAGCATCTTTCGTCCCTTTGATTCATCGACACTCATTTCTGACTGTAGGATCCTGGGACGGGGACATCCGACTCTGGAAGCTCGATGCGAAACTGAGATCATTCTCACTCGTGGGCACGGTAGCCGTGCCTGGGGTGATCAACTCACTCCAGTTCGTGTCGCCACCAAAAGGCTATCTGGATGCTGCATCCTGGGCTCGGCCTACCGAGGACGGACATGTAGTAGCAAAAAAGAAACCGTCAGTATTATTAGTGGCAGGGGTAGGACAGGAACTACGACTTGGGCGCTGGATTACGGTCAAGGGAGACGGAGCGCAGAACGGTGCACTCGTGGTGGCGTTGCAGCATCGGACGTTGCCTTGATTTTTCACATCGCACACATATTTTCATAAATTTTCACATACATGCAATGCATCTGCATAGTCTTTCTGCATCACTTTGCTCTTCGGTCTTGCTTCGGTCGGTTCTGAACTTGAATTCGTAATATTTTTTTTGCGAGGCAAAATCATGACACACCCTTCTTGACCGAGTCACATCGCCACACACGGGGGCGTCACGACAAAGACCCCCTAGCCCTTTCAAATTTGACGGAACGGACCTGAACGGACCTCAATCGCGACACACTGACGCATCCAGGCCTCATGCTTGCCACGCGTTTTCTAGGGCGCAGAACAACTCTAGCACGCTTTTTTACCCCACATTGTCCCACTCATCTCACTATGCGGGGTCTTACCGTCGACGCTCTCAACCCATCGATCCTCAAGGTCCAGTATGCCGTCCGCGGCGAGCTCGCGATCAAGGCCGAGGCCTATCGTGAACGGCTCAAGCAGCCCGACCATGGTCTCCCGTTCGACAAGGTCATCTCGTCGAACATCGGGAACCCACAACAAAAGGGACTCGATCAGCCGCCGATTACTTTCAACAGGCAGGTGAGTGCTCGAACATCGCGTGGGATTCGATGCTTGAATAGTTGGGACTGTGTTGGCATTGGAATCTGGGCTCGTTGGTGGTTCTCTTCGGAGCAAATGCAAAGATGTGGTTGATGGGAAGGAAGGGGTTGGAAGGGCCCCAAGATGCTGCCCTGTGAAATTTCCTGTTGGTGGAAAAGCCCAGGGCCCGCGAGCGTATACTCTCGGAGCCGCATGCTCAATTGATCTCGGATGTTGACGATGTATGATGGTCGACGGGTCCGAGTCAAGATCTCTGCATTCCCCAATATTCTGATTTGATTGGCTGCTGTTGGTTGGTTCGATCGGCCAGTGGGACCACATATGGGGCGACGGGTGCGGTGAGCTTCAGTGCGCAGGGTGGCTTAGATATGACCCTTCCGACTGTTAAAGGACCCACGCTGAATCTTTTCTGTAGTCTGCTGCTCATTGACCTGGCGAGTTCAGCATTCTCCAACGAAGGTGTTGAAACTGTCAGATGAGGCCCAGTGCGAGTATTTACTCTCAGCACAAACTCTAATGCATGACACTGCCATCCGTCAAGTACTTGGTGGTCAATTGCTGAGCCCTTTCACAGGAGCCTGCTATCGTTATGATAGACCTCTTAATCATTCAGCGTGCTTCTCATTGCCTTACAGTGTCTCAACAAGTTCTTGGTTCAATATGATTGACATCAGTCTTTCTTAGGTCGCCGCACTGATGGAATGGCCTGCGCTTGCCGAATTGGCAAAGGATGTATTCCCAAAAGATGTTATTGCGCGTGCCAAGGAGTTGCATGCGGAGACTGGCTCCGTAGGGGCATACTCGCACAGCCAGGGCGTCCCGTTCATCCGCAAAGATGTCGCAAAATTCATTGAAGGTTTGTGCGGTCCTTCAGTCCATATCATCTAATTCACAATACCTTCTTGCAGAGCGTGATGGATATCCCGCCGATCCCAACCATATTTTCCTCACAGCAGGCGCCTCCGCCGGCGTTTCGCTCCTCATCTCCATGCTCATCAATTCCCCAAAAGCCGGCATTCTGATCCCCATCCCACAGTATCCGCTCTACACCGCGACGCTTGCTTCCTATTCTGGCGTGCCGATACCATACCACCTGGACGAATTCTCGGAGTGGGCGACCGCTCCGCCGGACATTGACAAGGCATTGCAGTCCGCAGTCGCTGAGGGCACCGTTCCCAAGGCTCTCGTCGTCATTAATCCTGGAAACCCCACCGGAGCAGTCTTGGACGAACTTACGATGGAACACATCGTCCGTCTCTGTGAGCAATACAACCTCGTCCTGCTCGCGGACGAGGTGTACCAGATCAACCTGCACCGACCGACCACGCACCCGTTCATTTCGTTCAAAAAAATCGTGCGCCAGCTCAAGTCGCCCGTCCCGCTCGTCTCGTTCCACTCGATCTCCAAAGGCGTGACGGGCGAGTGCGGGCGCGCGGCGGGTGACTTCGAGTGCACGAATATCGGTGAAGATGTGCTGGCCCTCATCTACAAGATGATGAGCGTCGGGCTTTGCCCACCGTTGAGCGGGCAGATCGGCGTGGACTGCATGGTACGGCCGCCGAAGCCAGGAGAAGAGAGCCATCCCCTGTGGGAGAAGGAGACGGAAGGGACGCATGAAGCGCTGCGTGCGCGGACGAAGCTCATGGCAGAGAGGCTGAACAAGCTGCCCGGTGCCTCGTGCGTCGACTCGCCCGGTGCACTGTACTTGTATCCCCGGCTGCACCTCCCTAAGAAGGCTTTGGAGGCGGCGCATGCAGCAGGAAAGGAGGTGGATGCGTTCTACGCTATGCAACTACTGGACGAGACGGGTATTTGTGTCGTTCCAGGAAGCGGGTTTGGGCAGAAGGAGGGCGAGAGTCACTACCGGCTCACATGTCTCTGCCCGGGAGTGGATGAGTATGTCAGCGCATTAGAGAACTTCCACCTCAGGTTCATGAAGCGCTATGGGGGGCTTTAGGTCGCATTGGATTGTTGATACTTCTACGGGACGCATTTACTGGTCATGTCATCGTACTCAACTAGCTGGAATTCAAGCACACACGACTCTGCTGTAGGAGTGCCTCAAAGACATAAGTGTTTCGGAGATTGCCGTTCTGCAGTAGATCCAATTGCGAGATTTGGCATTTTAAATAAGTGACATTTCTCAATCTTGTCAACAACTCAATCTTTGCCCGCTCCTTGCTTAACTAAAGCTCAATTATGCCCGAACTCGCAAACCCATTTCCTGCTGGAACTGCACCTGTGAAGCGGGAGTGAGTAATATCTCTCAGTGCTGAGCTATGTAATGGATTCCTGAAGTTTCATTCACCGGTAATAGATACCTGCTCACAGTCGACGCAAAGCTCGCACCTGTAGCAGATGACGATGCTGCGGAGGGTAGCACGAGTCATTCAAATGGCACCACTGACCTATGTGGTGACGCGGGTGAGGATGAACGGCCCAGCAAAAAGGCAAAGCTGTCCGCATCCGAGAAGCGCAAGCTCTCAAAAGACGAGAAGAAGAAACAGCGCGGATCGAATAAAGGCAGACGGTGGCAGAAGGTCCGTGACGATTTGGATTTGTGCTGGAGGGTTGCCTCGGGTGGAACCTGCGAATTTGGTACAGAGTGCGTATGCGATGATGATTTCTCTGTGTCCTTTATTTATTGAGCATGCGTTGCAGGTGTCGTTGGAATCACGATGTTCCCGCATACCTTTCTGCGAAACCAAGAGACGTTCATTTTCCTTCTGCATCATATCTCAGCGATGCCCCACCATTTGTAAAGTCAGTGGTCGATACCGAAGCCGGCGAGGACGGCGAACAAGAACGATCGTCCGTCGATTTCTCGACGAAATGCCCGGTATTCGAGGAAACCGGAGCGTGCCGACACGGTCTCAAGTGTCGCTTCCTCGGGGGACATGTTCGTAAAGCAGAAGATGGCAGCCTCTCACTGGTTCAAGATGGAGAGAAAAAGACACGGCTCACGGGGGCGACCACCGAGATCAACTTCTTAGATGGGTCCACCCAGAAGCTACTTCGCACAAAGAAGGTCAACGAATTGTCCTACCTCTCCCAATCAAAGCTTATCCATTCCATTCATATCACAGTACTCTCTCCCTATCACAGACGCCTACCTTCGCGAGCTGGAAGTACAAAATGCGAAAGAAGGCAATCCAAAGTTCAACGCTAAAGATGAGCCCACTGGGACTCCTCAGGAAACGTCTGAGGTTAATGTTGTCGAAAACCCGGAGCAGAAGTCAACTGCAGATTCCACGGCTACCGTCGAGCTTCATCCTTCCCTAGACTCATCCACAGAGGCGATTGCAGCACAAGCTGACACTCCCGATGTACCTATCCGCTTCGCAGAGAAGAGGCGTTTAGTTTGGTCAGACAAGACATGTACGTCGGCAATCCGTACTAGGTGGCGGCGCCGATAACTTCCCTAACCATCTTCTATTATGTCCTCCACGTGATACTTACCCTGCATGAAGATCTCGCTCCGTTGACTACAGTCGGCAACTTGGTACGTCCGGGGCACTCATCCTGCTAAATGACCAGGTTGTTTACCTGACCACATTGACAGCCATTCCGGCGTCTCTGCGTTACACTTGGCGCTGATATTACATGCGGGGAAAGTATGTATCATGGACGCTTTTAAACCCATGTACTGATTATGTCTGCAGTGGGTCTTGCAAATTCATTCCTCTCTGCCTCAAAAGAAGAGTGGTCTTTGGTCAGGCGGCACCCGTCCGAGACGATGTTTGGTGTCCAGCTCGCAGGCAGTAAGCCATCCCTGCTCGTACCCACCGCGGAGGTCATCGCGAAGGAATGCCGCAGCGGCGTTGACTTCGTGGACCTCAATTGCGGCTGCCCAATCGATCTAGTTTTCCGCACCGGGAGCGGCTCAGCGTGTACGTGCATCCCAATTCTCTTTTGCCCTGTGGAACATGGGCGTAGATGAATGTGATAGTTGATTTTCATTTTATTGGGCCTTCGGCATGCCAATAGTGCTGGATGCACCAGGAAAACTGGGAAAAATTCTCGTAGGAATGAATCGTGCCTTGGGCGAAATTCCGTTGACCGTCAAGTTGCGAACGGGGGTAAAGGAGGGGAAAAACACCTCCCACAAGCTGATGCCCAGGATGAGTTCGGAATGGAATGTGTCTGCAATCACGGTAATCGAACTTCTTATCCTCAGAAACCTGGGCATAGAATGCTTAATTTTTTTATGCTCGGGCAGCTCCATGGACGCACAAGACAACAACGCTACACAAAATTAGCCGATTGGGACTACATTAAGGAATGTGTTGAGGCCGTGCGTGCTCGCGAAGCTGAAGAGGATTGTGTGTATTACCGAGCGCACTTATATTTGGCCGCTAACACAAATACTCTTCAGTACCCAGAATACCCATCTTTGGCGGTGGCGACTGCTTTTCTTCACAAGATTACTGGCACTGTGTAGAGAATTATGGCGTGGATGGTGTTATGATTGCTCGAGGTGCCCTGATCAAGCCGTGGATTTTCACCGAGATTAAAGAGCATCGAGAATGGGACATTACCTCTGTGGAGCGCCTTGAATTGATTCGAAAGGTATTTTTAGCATCTCACTTCGTGCGTCAACCTGGCTGTAATGCTGACCATACTGGGTTTTGCGTTTGGCTGGCCTATAGTATGCAGAGTTTGGCTTGAAGTGCGTGATCGCATCGAATCTTCACATTATGCATCGTTGATCCAATTCGTTGAAATTAGTCACTTTGGTTCGGACACAGCAGGTGTCAATACGACGCGTCGCTACCTCTGCGAGGCCCTTTCGTTCCAGTACCGCTACGTCCCAATTGGTTTGCTCGAGCTTATTCCTGGGCGCATTAATGACCGCGCACCACTGTTCCGCGGGCGCGATGAGCTCGGTGCGTCTTGTTCTAAAATGGAAAACAACGCATCCCCATGACACGAAATCAATTGCCCAGAAACATTATTGGCTAGCGGTGATAGTCGGAATTGGGTCAAAATCTCCGAGATGTTCTTAGGGCCCGCCCCCGAATCGTGGTCATTTACGCCAAAGCATAAGAGCAATGCGTACGGAAACGAAGAAAGCCAAGGCTGACCGGATATGAATGCTTTTCAGTCATATTGTATTTTCTCCGCGCCTGTTGTATAATTGCTACATCTCCGTCTTATGTACTCTACTGCTAAACAGCACTAGAACAAACAGGTCTATGTGTACATGGCATCTCCCTTGAATTGCATGACGCACGTTGCACGCACGCCTATTCTATAGAGCTACAGTGACATTCTACTTTTCATCTCGACTGCGCTCCAGACCGTACACCATCTCCATTGCAAAGACTGCTGTAGACATGATATTCCCGCTTGATTTGCCTTTCGCAATGGGACGTTCCCGACGTCCACGGGGCGCGGGCAGGGATCGCTCACTTGCTGACATCCATGGGTTCGCCCCGCGGACTCGATGGTGAATCCACGGTTGATAACGGCGTAGCCCAGTCAGACACAGACGGATGCGGCGATGTCGGCGGCGAGGTGTAGCGCGCGTAGCTAGCCGCCTCGGGTGGCAGTGAGTCCAAGAACATTTTGTTGTTGTGCTTGACCGAGTGCTGAGAAAGGACAAAGTCAGACTCGGATCGGGGGTATGGTGGAGCTGCGTACTTTGACACCCTCTGGCCATGGAAGGACCATGCTCTCATCGTTTTCGGGTAGGGCCCGACTGTAGATCAGGAGATAGGGGCCCGCACCGAGGTGCAAGCCTGAAGAATCTTCGAGCACGGATGTTTCGGGAACCTTGCGTTTGATTTATTTAGATGGGGTTAGACCGTAGCTGATGATTAACCTTCTTTTTCTGTCGACATACCTCACATACGGACCAGTCAAGCGTCTTCCACCAGGTGCCATCTTGTTGCACATAGGAGTATATGTGGTTGCGGCCAAATAAACCGTCGTGCACGAGGATGACCCGAAGATCATACTGCTCAAAACGTGGAAAGCGACGAAAAATCAGTAGGCCACGAGGCCTTCTGCGGTGCAATAATTTGTCATTAAAGCGCGTACGCGGTGCTTCCGCAATTCTTGGCCTTCAAACAGGAGTGCGGCTTGGCTCTTGAGCTTGGTTACTTGACTATCGATGGCTGCCCGCACGCACAAAGCAAAGAGTGCCAGGAAATGTCAAAAAAGGAAAATACAAAGGACATAGTTTCTGGGGGCGCTGCTCACTTTCCAGTTCATTTTCTACGCGTGTCAGGACCTTCCGCAATTTCATCGCGGTCAGCTCTATAGCCTCTCTGCGTTCCAAGTCGTCCTTGTTCGCAACGTGTTCGAAATAATGCAGCGAAGCACGAAGGTCTCTCAAGGTGTTGCGGTTCTGCATAGAACATGATCCAGACTACGCATTTCATTCAGTTCATCGCGACGTGCGCGCGAGCCACTCACGTTAGCATGTGTCAAGCCAGCCTTGCGCAAAGTCAGGCGCTGAATTTCTTCATGCAGCTCCTGCTGCTGAGTCCTCCCCGAATTCGCAAGCTCGGCATTCTCCCTCATGAAGCGGTCAAGGTACATCTGTTTGGGATAGCGGAAGAGCTGTTTGGGCGCGGATGGCCCGCCCGAGTATGAGGGCGGCGCCTCGTGTCGGACGAGCTGGAACGCGACGACGTCCGATGGCTCAAGTATGACCTGCTGCTTTGTGCTCACGTCGGTATGCGAGAGCTGGGTGGAAAGGCATGAGATCAAATCGTTATTCTGGTCGCCGTCATGGATGTCAACTTTTACGACAGATGTGTCCACGCGTCTGTCGAAAGGACACTCGATGGGCTCGGAATCTCCAGGGCCGTAGCGGAAATGAAACAGTCTGGAAATAAAGTTGTCTCAGTAAAGAACTGCCCACGATCGTCACGAGCAGAAAATGCAGATTGTCACCTGGGCCATTTGGATGATTTGCTGGCAGCATTTCCGTGCAAGGCTGTCTCCGTAATCTCCGCTACTTTAGAGTACAGCTCTACGTAGGAATAAAAAGCACGTCAAAACGTGTTCGCTTAAGAAAAAAGGGCTCCAATCCTACGGCACGTGAGATCGCCCGGACTCTCAGTTGCGTGATTAGGAGGCGCTACGTCAACCTCTTGGAGGACTTCGTCGATGTTCAGCTCAGATATCACCGCAAGGTCCATGTTCGTGAAAACTTCGACAATTGACCACACCGTGTGTTCTATTACCTGCGCATTCAAATTTCAAATTTCCCTAAGCTGAAGGGGTCGTGACTGACCTGGACCGTCCATCGGAGGGGACGCGTCCTCGTCATCGAATTGTAACAAGGATGGGCGCCAGTGCGCGAGGTTCTTTCGCACTTGCGGTACATAATATAAGCCTTGGAAGAGTAGCGCCGCGTAGGCATACGCTGACTGGGATGGCCGAAGTGCGACAGGACTGGACAAAATATGATCTATGAATCAAAATGCGGTACAAGAAAAAGAATATGGCTTACCGTGAATCGGGCCGCACCCGCTGCTCCAAAGGTACTTGCTCGTACTCTTCCTCATAACCGTTGTAAGTTGAGTGCAAACTTTCATGAATGGCACGGCTTAGCGATTGGTCGTCCTGAGAGATGCCTGTAGGCACTTCTTGCTGTCGACATAGAATTAACGATTGGATCAATAGGACATACTAAAAACACACAAGGCGAGAGATAACAGCTTACATTTGTGGGCACGAGGGCCAAACTTGGGTCCGGTTCTCTTTCGCTCGGTCCAAACCTTGTTCCTCCCTGCTCCAAAGACGCCTCGAGGGCCAAATTCAACTCTTTATCCTCGTCTACCATAGTCAGATCTATCACGGCTTGGTCCTGCTCTGGTTTAGATGCTAATAATAATAATAATAATAATAATAAAGAGAGATACATCAGAAATCGAGAAGAAAGGCAGATCGTCAGCAATGAGACAGTAAGCACGTACGAGGAGGAGTCCTTGGCCCAGGACGTGCGGTCGCCTGCGAAAAAGACGTGAGCATGGGGATGCCTTCGGCCCACGGCGCGAGATTGTCTCCCTCGAGATCGCCGTCGAGTATGGAGGCAGCCGCTTTGTCCATGTCGCCATTGTGTTTCCGGAGAACGCGTCGGGCGATCTCTGGCTCGAGCGAGCCCATCATCTGAACGAGCGTATTGACCTTCTCTTCGTCCTGGCCGGTGTCGAGACCCAAGGCAGACGCGACGGGCTGGCTGTATCCATAATTCTGCTGGTTGTTGTACATAGAAAGTCTCAAGTTGAGGACTTGGTCTGAAAGTGCCACTGTGTGGGGGCACTGAAGCGCGAAGGCGGGAGCAGATGTTTTGCGAAGCTGCGGCGCCGCGGCGGTCACGCGTCAATACATAGATTAGATTAGATCACGGTCAGATGTCGGTGAAACTCATGTTCACCACAAGAAAACAAGAAATTCCGAAAACGCAAGCTTGAAAAAATTTCTGCCGCCTACCAATTGCCCCGAGGAATGTTTGACAACGTACGCAAGGCAGATCAACGCGCAATAACCAAAAATTCTCAACCCGCAGGCAACACGATCCGAGCTGTCTCCACGAGCGTCAGATGCCAGACTGCAACAAAGGCTAAGCATCGTCAATTCTACGTCTATCGCATTGCGTGTACAGGATAGCATGTTGGTAAGTAAGGCTACGATAAAATATGGAACTACAATAGCAACGGCTAGAGAGGTAACGAGACAAGACACGAAATCAACCAAACTACACAATGTCCGCTCCAAGCGTACATGGTCCCGAGTGATCCGCGTCCTGCATGATGAGGTTAATGTTGATTTTGATGGTCGTGGTCGTATATTCATGCGGGAAAGCGGGGCATCGCATTTTCACCGGAGGGGTCAATTTGACTTTGAGGGCTCGACGCGATAAGGGGCGGCCGGCTGTAAGACGGCCTTCCCCTGCTTGTTTCGATAAAACAAGACGTCCCCTGGCGACGAACACAAGCACGTCAATCTCATGAAGGAAAACGAGTCTCAGGTCGATCGCGTGTGCTTACCTTCGTCCTCCACGAACTGGCACTCGTTATAGTTGTGCCACAACGCTTGGAAAATGGGCTCGTCTGACCACATGTAGTGATCCCCAATGAACTCCTTGAGGTACTTCGTGGCCTCGGCGCCGTGGTCTAGCAGAGGAATGTCCGTCAGACTTGCCCCGCAATCGGAATGCGGGAGGAAAAGGAAGGAAGGGAAAGGCACGTACACCAAGGCATTTTCGGGAAAAAGTGATGGATGACATGGTAGTGGGCGACGTCGTGAAGGAAAAATCGACCCTGCCAGCCGAGGAACGGCCTGTCGACGGTGGCCGCGGCGCCGCGCTGGTAGTTCCACGCCTTGTTGCGATAGTGGGGCACCTCCGGGTCGGTGTGGTGCAGGTAAGTTATCATAATGAACCAGTGAGTGACCAAAAGCCACGGAATGCCATAGAGCTTGACCACCTCTGCCGCACCCCACGTCTTGCAGGCATACTGCACGCCGAGAATCATCGAGATGATGCCGAAGTTGGAGATGATCACTGCGTTGCGTTGCTCCTTAGTAAAGAGCACGGAGTTCGCTGAGAACAGAAGGATGGAAAATGGTGAGCGTGCGGATCACGTCAACGGAACGCAGACGTACGATCGAAGTGGTTCGTCCATCTAGGGTACGATTTCTGGCCGGAGACGTTGGTCACTACGCGAAGCGGTGTCATCAGTGGTCACAGATGCAATTGCTGAGAAAGAAGGCTTACAAAGATATACCGGAAAGGCGAACAGCTGCTGTCTCACGAGCATGAACAGGGTGTAAATCGGGGTATCTCCAAAGTGCTCTTCCCAATCGATCTTGTTCCGATCGTCGAGTGGGATCCCCAGGTCACCGCGCGTCTTAGGAACATACACTTCATCTCGCTCCATCGAGGCATGATTACTGTGATGACGATGGTGCGAGATCTTCCAGCTGAAGAACGGGGTCCAGAGGAAGGTGTGTGTGATCTGTAGAAGCCAATGATGATGATGATTGGCATCGTCACACGAAGAAGCCCCAACATGCGGTCTACTCACGAAGCCGATGATATTGTTGACGTGCCTGCTTGAAGAGAATGCCCCATGCCCGCACTTGCGACGCGAAGAGGTCATTACGGATTCGCAAAATTGACATAATTCAAATAGAAGGGAATTACCTCATGACCAATCACCCAGATTCCAGTGAAGACCAGGCCTTGGAACCACCAACTAGAAGAGCCCAGTCAGTCGCGCGTATCACCGATTGTCGAGTTGTTGACTTACTACACTACCCAAATAGCCCACCTCACAACCTGAGCGCCAATGGGACCGAACACGCTCGTTGCGTGCCGGCTCCCAAGGCAAACTTCAAACAAGAGCACCAATTTCCAGAGTAGAGCGGCCATGACGAGGTCGCGGAGCAAATACATAAGGCTCCTCTGCGTGTTGCGGACGAAAAGGCGGAGCGGGATGGCCTGCCTTATCTCAGCCAGTGTCCTTGAAAATGCGCACAATCATCATAGTCAGCACTAAGAACGTTGAGCGAAGTTGGGGGCAGAGAGCTAACCAAGGAAGCGGAATAAACTCCGGGAGGTTGTTCTCGTCGTAATCGTCGTACAAGGTGGGCATCCCGTCGTCAGCAACAATCATCGACATAGTGAATAACAGGCAGAAGAAGAAGCGAAGAGAGAGAAGTCGAATAATGCGGAAGGACAAGGGCCATTTTCGGTGGGCTTAAATGAAAATCTGCCTGTGGTGTAGCATGGTGTGTGAGAAAAAGCGGTAAATTGGGACACATAGAATAATGGGGAGGTATACGTGAGCATCTGATAGATGAGCCTATAATGCGATATGCATGGTAGCGATATCGAGAACGTCATCAGCTGGTATGAAAGTTGACTGATGTCCGCCCACACCGAGGAGGAGCATGTCCCGACACAACACGAATTTTCCTTCCGTCAATTCCAAAGAACGGTCACGTAAATATCCTTTCCCACGCCCAGTCAGATCTCATCTCAAGGACCCCGACTGCAAACTTACCATATCCTGGGTTCAACTGTCTCCGAGATTCGCTTCATGTGAATCTCATCTCCATCGGATTGCCTTCGCGAATCATCATTGCACTCGCGCAAACCTTTTATCTGTAAGTCTCTACACACTCTTCTACACATCCTTGACTCACCAAATGTCGTCCACCTACCAGCCCAACCCCACCACCCCAGATCTCTCAATTCTCCAACCAGAATTCCGCGATTTCATCGCCAATTTTCCAGATACCATAGAGACAGCCCAAACAGCTGATGTCGTCGTCAAATTCATGCGCTCAATTCCTCCCCGGCCCCACAATGACCCGCGAATCACCAAGCAGGACGTCCAAGTGTCCAGCCCAAACGCTTCCCTCACTCAGCCGCCCGTCAACGTTCGCATCTACAGCCCCGTAGGCGTCGACTCTGCGCGACCGCTCCCGGTGTTGCTCTGGATGGTAAAGGCCCTTACCCCATTCTCGAGCAGTGGTCCGGCCGCTGATGGGGCTTGTCGGATGTCATGTGTAGCATCATGGCGGATTCTTCTCAGCAGGGCCACGCCGCCTCGACCCCTTCTGCAGCGCCATAGCAGCCGACGCCAACATCGTCGTCGTAGCACCGGCCTATCGTCAAACGCCCGAAAATCCATTCCCCGCTCGTACGTCCAAGCATCTGACACAAGACGCTGGCACATCCACTGACAAAAACAATTGCCCACAGCATTTGACGACTGTTATCAAGTCCTCCAGTGGCTCCTGACCTCTCCCGAAATTGCCCGGTATGCAATTGACAACACCAGGCTCGCGATCGGCGGTTCCTCCGTCGGTGGTACGTTGGCTTTTGGCCTCGCACTCCGCGAGCGCCTCGACCGTGTCGAGACCGGTACCGTGCATCCACTCATCCGCCTGCTCATCCTTGACGACACGAGTTTCACCGATGCGCCCAACACGTACTCGACGCGCCACAACCCCATCAACAAAATCTGGAACGCCAACGTCACGCGCTATTCGTGGCAGCTCTACCTCCCAAACGGGGCCGACGCACTCGACCCCGCCACACAGGCTTATGTCGTTCCCGCCCGCGCGACCGACCTAACAGGGTTGCCACCGACACTCGTGCTTTGCGCTCAATGGGACGACCTCACAGACGACGCCGTTGCATTTGCGGGGCATCTCCTGCAAGTGGGCGTTCCCACGGAGATCCACGTAAGTTTCTGTCCAACGGTTCTCCTCTACGACTGCGCTTTCCGTACCTTGCTCTAAAAAAAATTTGATAGACGTACCGAGGCACATTCCATGTTTCAGACAAACTGCTCCCTAACGCCACATCAAGCATCCGCAAGCGCCAGGACATCGTCAATGCCCTGCTGGCCACGTTTGCGTGACAGCCAGTACGCACTTTTGAATTGGATGGCGATTCAAACGCATCCAAGAAGTCCTGTATCAAATTTTAATTTAGAGAACCATTCTTACTATCCGAATGTACACTGAGACACACCCACTGAATCCGCCTCCAAGTCATCATATGCGCGAGGAATACAATACGACGAAGCTCCAGCGAGCCGCGGCAAACATCCAAAGAGTTCGAGCCCTATCAAGATTAATCAGTGAAAATAAAGAAGGCACACCAGCCGCCCTTCGCGGTGTTTCGAAACGACGGGCACAGGACCCAACTCGAACAGAGCGAATCCGATTCGGTGCGCATCATGGGGAGATGAAGTTCGGGGTACGACGGGATCGAGCAGCGCTGCCGCATGCCGGGCGGCATCACGATCGCGAAGCTCCAGGGCAATCGTATAGTACGACACCGACACTGAGGGTATAATTACGCATCCACTCATTCCACTAATTCAGATGCACAGAATTCCAACGCCGCCCCACAGGTGAACGGATAAAGAACCAGAAGCACTCGTATCAAATCATCGGATCGAATACCGATTAGCGAGCCGCACCATCTCTCATCCACAGGACCTGCTAAATGATCTGCGCTCGCTGAGCGCATAGTGCCCATGTCAATGTAAGTATTAGTCTTACTCGTATCTCATGAGCCGCAAGCCCGAAGCGAGGACACGCGTATCTGCGTCCCTGCCAACGTAAATCACGATCGGCAGGTGAGCCAAAGCGCAGATTAAGACGAGGACGAATCGAAGAAAAGGGTGGAAGAAAAGAAGGAGCGAGTTACATATACACGCACCCACACGTGGAGCCCCGTGTTCCTCCCCGACCCTGTCCTCGCGCGCCCCACACATGGCGGCAAAAAAGATCGTCAAACTAATTTACGCCTCGACTGTCTGGAGCAACGGGCCCCATTCTTGCCCATCGTGCAGCAAGCTGCCTGCCTGCGCGTTTACGTATGTACAGCACCGCACCCACTCCCGTTGTCTCTTGCTCACGGCCCGGCATGAGGACGTAGCTGAGACGCGGCAAAATTGGTCGAGTCGGTCGTTCAGATCTGTGACATGGTCTGTCAGGTTCCTATATCCCGCGTAAATCTCGTTCGCGCACACTCGGGATCACGTACGAAAAACGCGGACGTCCACACGTGCAAGCACGCATCCATGTATGTACCAACGATAACAGAGCACAATTTTACCGACTCACCACTGACTACCAGAACAGTTTATGGGACCGTAATGAGTAGTATGATTGTTTATCGCGATACATAACGATCCATCGACAAGCACACATGCTCGCCCTGGATAAACTCACATGTGTTACTATCGGCCTGCCGCCCCAAGGCTAAACTGAAACAGGAGGAAGTACCAAGGGAGTACCATTTCGACCCCCGGCATTGATCATAGCACGCAGCACGATCGATCGCACCACCCACAATTCTGGATATCACCAAAAAAAAAAAAAAGGAAAGAAAGAATTACCCTGAACATAAACGTGGCGGTGGATGTGTTTGCTTACGGACTTCCTTTACGGTAGCCGAAAACATCATCATGGTCCGCCCTATTCGAGTCAGTCACATTGTCAGGTGGGCTGAAACTCGAGGCTCGCCGCAGGTTCTCTCCGATTCGTCCGAGTCGGTAAGCATGCAGGAAGATCACGCGGAACTGAAGAACACAGGCTTGAACTTGGATTGGCTGGAGGGCTTCTGAGTGGGAGGGTGCTGAGAGTGAGTCTTATCTGGAGGTGGAGGTCCAACGCAAATGACGGCCACGACGTTGACGCCACAAAGTTCCCCGAGAAGCCACTCCTGAACTTTTGCTGTCATTCTCACTCTCAAAGCTCCACCAATCTCTCAAAAAGGCAAGAATTTGGTCAACTTTTATATAATTTGGTCTTCTTTGCTGTATCAATCCGGCCGGACCAATCATTAACCATCTTAATTTGTCTCCTCCGTCTCCCCCGAGTCGTTTTGTGTCGATTTCTATCGTCTGTACAAACCCACGGCAAGTTTACGCTTGAGTGTCCGAGGAAACCGCGCACCCATACACTCACACACCTTTCAATCCCGAAAAACGAATGACAATGATGACCGATAAGGCAAGTCAATAAACGGCCGAAGTGCGCTCACGACGCATCACAGCATCCCTTTTTTCTCAGAACCCACACAATTTCGTATACATATTTTCCGTGTCACCCACTTTGATGGTGGAAAAAGGCAACCAGGCCACATTTATCCATCAATGGTCGATCCTGGCCATTGTAGCATCACCGTTCAGGAAGATCAATTCGTCGTACTTAGCTATGTCTCGAACAAGCCCCAAAAGGTCGTTGCAGTAGAGGACTTGTTCTATTGTCAATGTTCCCCTCCATCACAAGCCATCGCCAAGCCCCTAATCCCTGACGAGCAAAATTTCACGTCAGGCACCAATCACAGCTTCAAGTGGATCGGGCCGAGTCGCGAAAAGATCGTCGATGCGGCGTCGACGATTTTGCTTCCGGCGCAACTCAAAACCTTCCTCTAACTACTAACTACTACGTACGTACGATAGCTAGTGAGTCGCGACCACCAGAAAGACAAATCCGCACATTTTCACAAGAACGGAGCAAAATAACGAATGCACACATACGATCACCCTGCAGGGCTCCCAAGAAAATACATCCGCACTTATTCGAGAAAAAAGCATGGATCAACCCCGCGGACCATCCGCGCCTGACCTTCCGCCCGCGCAAGGTCCAGCCCGCCATCTAGAACAGTATGTAGAGTACAAGCAGCAACATCGTTCTACCACTCCGAAAACACCCGCGCGCTCACCCCAGAAGCCCCTTCGCCGCCTCCATAACTTGAGCCGGGTCCACCTCCCTAAAACCAACATCCGCGCGCCCGACCTGGCGCACGAAGCCCTCCGTGTCTCGCTCTGCAGTGGGAACGACGCGCGGACGCAGTGCGGGATCATACTGTGTTGAATCCAAAGCCATTAACTCGAGACGGGAAAGGAAACGCCATTACGGGACTCACCTCGCACAGCGCTCGCAAGAACTCGCTCACAGGTCTCACATACCATCTCTCCACCCCTCCACTTTTGCCTCTCTCGAACCAACCTAAATGTCCCCCACCGGCTGTTCGGCCAAGGACGACCCACGGGCTGACGAGGGCCTCACGCACAGGTGCGGCCGAGGCTCCCGCGATGGGGTCATCAGCGGCGTTGAGGGCAAGAATGGGCACGCGGACGCGCGGGAGAAAGTGCGCGGAGCTGATGCGCGCATAGTAGTCATCTGGGCTCGCGAACCCATACAGCTGGCACGTCACGAGCGCGTCGTATTGCCTGAGTGACAACACACGTGGTTCCGCGAGCCGTTCAATGTCCGCCGCCGTCAGCGCAGGGGAGGATGAAGAGGGAGACAGGAATGCGTGTGCATGCGAGAGGAGCAGGGCGCGCAGGGAGCCACCGAGGATGTTGTTGTATATGAGCCGGTTGAACAGGCTCCCTCGCTCAATGGCGTGGCTGCCCCGGACAAAGTCCCACACATTCGCGACGCTCGCGAGCGCGGTCAACGGGCATGCGTCGCCCTCCTCGCCGGCGTACTTGGTCAGCGCGTTGGCGCCCAAGGAAAAACCTGCGTCAAATTATGTACAAAACGATCGTCGCGCTAGAAGGTGCACGGTACGCTAGACACTCACCTAGTCCATAGATGGGGGACCCGGGGAATGTATGTGCAATCCAGAGCACAGTGTGCCGGATGTCATCTGTCGTTCCAGCCTAATAGGAAACACGTGAAATTTTTTCCATGCAAAATGGAAGATAGACGGAAAAATAGACAAGTGAACATACATGATAGAGTTTGGGGCTCGTGACAGGACTCTGGTTACAACCCCTCGAGTTCATCACCACCGCGCGGAAACGCAGGCCAGGAGGGTTCGTGAGTCTGGCCAAAGCCGCCCGCACATAAGATTCATGCGATCCGCCCGTCAACCCGTGTGTGACCAAGAGGACGGGCTCATTGGCTTGTCTAGGCCTGGAAGACAAGGAAGGCGCCATATCGAGCGCCAATGTTCCTGAAGAACAGCATTTGGTGGATTGCCACGCGTTAATGGTATGGACAGGAAAACATCGGCAAATATTTTTGAGCGAATGAAAAAACTTACCTCCATCCGGAACGCGGATCAGCGTACTGTTGTACAAGTTGGTAAGACTGCTGTTTGGACAGCATTTATCTGGGGCAGTTTACCGTTCATATTGTACGATGTCAATCTTGGTGAGGTCGGCGACCGATGTATAGATAGTCTGGGCGTGTCCACTGGATAGGTAACACCAGTCAAGGTGTCCGATGATAGCCCAAGAGTACATGTACGTACTTCGGAAGCCAAGACACACTGCTGAATCCAGCGTCGGGACGAAAGAGGGACGGGACTTTGCGCCTGAGGAGATCAACGATAGTTTGTTCCCGAAACTCTTTCGAAGAAGATGTATTCCGGGCTATATTTGCGGAGTCGACCGAGAAGAAGAGTTCGAGTGAGGCGGGGGTGTACCAGGTCACGCTGGAGAGAACGGCTGCGCAAATTGGAAAAGCGAGAGCGAGAGCGAGATAGAGAAAAAATTGAGTTAAAAAATAGAACTGAGCTCCAAATGGAGGATACGATAGGAGATGAGAGAGCATGAGCACTTGGAGAGGGTTGAAAGCGGGACATGTCGAGGAGGATGATAGCAACCGTATTTCGAGCATTCCTCTCCAGGC
Source organism: Bondarzewia mesenterica (assembly GCA_004802705.1). NCBI lineage: Eukaryota > Fungi > Basidiomycota > Agaricomycetes > Russulales > Bondarzewiaceae > Bondarzewia > Bondarzewia mesenterica. The sequence goes on from SGPL01000161.1 coordinate 51,879, forward strand.
AATTGCTGACGTAACCTGCACCATTGTGGCGGCCACGCCTCTAATCTCGATCCAATCTCGTTTCTCTCCCGGGGTCCCTCCGAGCAGCCACCACGAGAAAGGGACCAGCCGTTCGGCGACGTGGATCCAGGTGTAAATGGAGATGATGGATGTTGTATGTCCATGAGGCCGTTTGACACATTTTGCTCTCTCTCTTTCCATGATTCNCGATTAATTTCATTTTTAAATATTCCTGCTCTCATTTATCCAAAATATTTGCTCTCGTCCTAACTTAAATACCCCTTCACCATGCTCCCCTTCAATCCTCCAACCCCCCCCTCTGCTCAATCATCTCCCAGTCTAGCAGCCTCTCAAAATGTCCGGCCTGTTCCACGACAGCCCCGANTACCTCCAACGCCTCCGGACTGACTTCGTTCCGCCAGAGGTCTGCCACTTCCNCTCTTTGTTGATCACAGACCGCTTACATGCCGCAGATCACCCTCAAAGAGATTCACGCCGTGGTGCCAAAGCACTGCTACGAAAAATCTACAGTCAAGGGGCTCTACTATACCGCCCGCGATGTGCTCTTCGCTTGGCTCTTCTATGAGATAGCCACCTATATAGATCCCTTTTCCCAGTCCCTTACCACCTACTACGGGTTCAGTTATGCCGCGTCCCAAGTCGTCAGGTGGTCCTTATGGGCACTGTATTGGTACTGGCAGGGTATCGCGCTCGCCGGTTGGTGGTGTCTCGGTAGGTCTTTCTCTCGTTCTATGTCTCAACACGTAGACTGAAGCGAGGTTACGGTAGGTCATGAAGCTGGTCATGGTACGTTGTCTGACCATAGCTGGATCAACCACGTACTTGGATATTGCTTGCACACGGTGAGTTATGTCAANCCACATCTCGAGAAGCACTCACTAAATGNCATTCAGTTCTTGTTGGTCCCATACTATGCCTGGCGCTCAACCCACAATGCTCACCACGTACGACCGCCATTTTTGTCTCTCTCTCTGTGACAAGGACTCACCTTAACACAATAGAAAGCAACGGGCTCCGTTGAGCGCGAGGAGAACTATGTCCCGCGAACTCGCACGGACTATAACCTGCCGCCGGATTCCAAGGCACACATCACNGACTACCACGACNTCTTCGAGGAGACACCGCTCTATACCCTCCTGCGCATGCTCGCGATGCAGCTCTTTGGCTGGCACGCCTACCTCCTCTACAACGCTCTCGGCTCTCCGATGTACCCTGCTGAGGGCACCAACGTGAGCCCACCCGCCCACCAATCCCAACATAACAATGACCTGACTGACTTACTGACTCAAACACTGACGAAATAGCACTTCTCCCCGACGTCCCCGCTCTTCAAGCCGCACGAGCGCAGGCACATTATCATATCCAATGTCGGGCTCTCTGTCATGACGAGCGTGTTGACGTACTACATCCGCCTCACCTCCTTCTCCACCTTCATCAAGACCTACTTCATCCCCTACCTCGTAAGCCCTCCGAGTCACACCTCTGTCTCCGCGCATCTTCTACGGCATANTGACACGATTGACAGCTCGCGAACCATTGGATCGTNATGCTCACGTTCCTGCACCACACTGACCCGTCAATCCCACACTACCGCAACAAGCGATGGTCCTTCCTCCGCGGTGCGCTTGCCACCGTCGATCGCCCCCTCCTGGGCTGGGCCGGCCGATTCTTCCTGCACAACGTACGTACCTCCCNCCCAAACGTAAAAGCAAATAAAAGTGGGGGAGGGGAGAACGCAAACAGATAGTATCGACTTACGACGTATTTTCTTCTCAGGTCTCGCACGATCACATTGCCCATCATTTCTTCTCCACCATCCCATTCTGTAAGCCCGCTTTCTACCCCCTANCCTTTCNCTCTCAACCCCTGCCCATCATCATTCAACGACTTACAATTCGGCANCGGACATCGTAGATAACCAGCCAGAAGTGACCAAAGCCCTCAAGCGCGTCCTCNAGTCGGATTACAACTACGATTCCACGGTACGTCCTTATCCCCGTCACCCTCCGACCCGTCTCAAGCCACACGCGCTCACCACGTGTCTCCGCAACNCCNAACTTGACCGTNGGCCCGCAGAACTCGTTCCGTGCATTGTACCGCTCGTTCCGAGAGTGCTGCTTCATCGAAGATGAGGGCGACATCGTGTTTTACAAAAATGAACACGGCCGTGCCCAGCGCTTCGTCAGCGAGTCTGTGGACTNTCCGATCACCGATGGACACGGAGAGGAGGNTACTCGGGATTAGGCCTTGGGTTTCAANTGACAGTCTNGAGCGAATGNGGGAGCACTCTCCAGAATCAGTGCTGTGCTCATCGATACATACGGTCTGTCCGGGGCAGTTCCGGTTTAGAAACATACANTGGCCGCGGCATACACAAATACACACACATACAATTAAATTCTCGCATGCCTCACTTCAGGATTCACATCACGATTGCCTCATATTGAATACTTGTACATATCTGTAACTCATTTANATACNACCGTGTATTCTGTGTAGAATACATATATTTACCGCACGGCGATGCATGATGCATGATGAACGAGCGTGCCGATAATTTCCAGCACATCTAAGATCTCTCAATCCCCGTCAATCCATAANTGAACACTTTATTTTAAGTGCCCTGACCTGGAATCCCAGGGCTTCATGAGCCTCGGAATCTTCCTCGTCGACCCTCGGAAGAAGCCTCATGAAATAACTTAGTGACTGGCTCGGAGAAGCGGGTAGACAAAGAAGNTGCATAACTAGAATAGACAACCCCATCTGAGCACTCAAGTACTCACGTAGTATGAGGAATACATATAGAACGAGTACACACGTACCCACACATCGATAAGCTCGAGTGAGAATCCTTCATGATCCTGAGAAGAACTTCCACAATGCCCATCAGCTTGCGCCACCGTCTGCCACCGTCGTCCTTCTCAGGCGAAGTGTGACAACGTGACTAGTACAACACGCTAGCGCAGCACTTCCACCCAACACGTTTCCACGTTTCTGCTAGTTACCTTCCTCAAATCCATAAGTACACACCGTCGCACCAGAAATNCTATCCGAGAAAGAAAGTAAGCAAGTTATCAGACCCGTCATGCGACTGACCTGACAATGACAGTTATGTTGACACGGTGACAGCCGACGGTAAACACGGCTGTCTGCCTTCTCTTGCTTTTAATCATGATGTCTCGCTTCGCCTTCCTCCTCAGAAGCAAAGAAAAAGAATCCACTCGTTGCATCCATCGCGCAAGAGAAGTAGAACCTGATGCAGACGTCACGACTCCCCGACGGCCAACCCAACCCAACAGTGAACACGAGTCCGGATCTAGAGTCTCCCAGTGTGAGTTATCAATATCCATGTCCTNATATACACGCCATCGTGCCATCCACCGCCCGTTTCTGATCGCGCATCAATTGAAATCCTGAGAGAAATCAATTTAGGTATGGAGTATTATGACATGGTTGACGAACGGAAACGGAACATAAGTATCGTTGGTAAAACCCGATGGACGATGCCGCGGAACGCCGACTGACCAACCGACCAGCCAATTTANTTGACGAAATTTGACGTGACAGTCAAAAGTACGTATGTAGGAACTCGGGCTCGGGCTGACGATTGGCACGGGGTAACGGTGAGATGTGTGGACAGAGATCTCTCATTGTGCCGACGTGAGTACACTGTAAGTAAGTCGCATTCCATAATCTATCGTAATGATGAAATATTCAACTGCATCAAATACGGTTGTAGCGCCCGGAGAGATTGCGCTCGCGTTCGCGCGCGAAGCTTATCACGAGATGCATGCAGGGCGCGTGGGAGGGAGCGGGGAAGGAGAAGGTAGAAAGAGCCTCAAGAAGGACCAGAAAGAAGAAGTTGAGGTGAGTCCTTGAGTAAAGTGAGTACGGTATGGTATGGTAAATGCATACTGTGCGTCCGTTGTCAAGAATTTTCTGATTGAAATTGAAAGCAGGTAATCTGAAGATCTGAAGACTCGCGATGCCGCAGTTCGTAGTCTACCACTCGTTCGGATCTTTCGAGCAACTCGACTCGACTCGACTCGATTCGCAGCCCTGATACTGTCAGAAGCATCGGATCTTGCACACAAGTCGTGTCAGTCGCGAGTGGGGTGCTGCACATGAACCTCGCACTCACCAATCGCATCAGCAGGTCTCCACGTAGTACCCCATTATTTAAATGCGCAAACACATTTCCGCCTCTCCACTCGGCACTGGACAAACTCCCGAGTCGACAACGATCATTGACGATCCTCCTGTCACCGTGTCCGCCATTGCCGCCGGCACACAGGACATGTCAAACACCAAATACACACAAACTGGAGCGCGAAATACATACACATCATGGTTTGTAAATTTGGTCTGGGCAGGGCACGAAGAACGCAGGCTCACTCACCCCACGAAATCCGCGGGCCACGCGTCGAGCTAGAAGCTCCTCTTCCTTCTTTCCAGCCTTCCAAACTTCCGTGTCCTGATCCAGATCGTATGTATGTATGTATGGGAAGCGCTTGCTCGCGCGGCGTAGGGGAAGGTAAGTACCTGATTCCAACGCGCGGAGCCCGAAGTCGCGGACAGGTTGCCCTTACTAGCAAATCTCATCATCATCATAAATGGGACTACAAGCTCTGACCCGTGTTCGTTGCACAAACCAGGTTAGCCTGCACTTTCCAAACTTCTCTTCAAACTTCTTCAGCACTCACCTTACACACTCAGAATACCTGCTTTACTGGGAACACTCGGCCGTTCCTTCGTGGCGACAGGTCTACTGCGTGCGTAAACTTCCAAATTTGAGTTGGCGCTCGCTCAGGTCACTTATTGACCTGACTTTTTACTGATTGATTAATTAACCGCAGCGGCACCTTCGTGGCAGTCTCACTGCGCCCTGGCATGGTGGCGTATTCGGTAATGCATACTTACTGCATAACACGTCACGTCGAGCACTCGCCGTGCTCAGTAAGTATTTACTCATGCATTTTACACGATTCCACCGCGCGGTGACGGGCCCCTGGCTCGTCTCGTCCGTCCGAAGCACTCGAATATTATCGTACGAGTGAGAAGAAGCCCCATAGAATGGAAGAATCCGAGCCTGCGCGCCTCATGATGATGATGATCATCATCATCATCATTATGTATCGGTGATAGCTCTCCATAAACAAGTGAGAAGCGTAACACACCTAGAAACCTTGATAACTGAGTCCCGTAACGGATTGATCTATGTGCGCTCATTGTCCATCAAGTCATATGGCACTCCGGCTCTCTCCGTTTACATTATCAGCGCTCACGGGTCCGGCAGCGAAATTCTCAGGCTAATCCTGAGTTGAAGAGGATTCTGATGCAAGTGCTCTTCATGCACTATGTATAGTGGGGACACGGAATATGCGATTGGGATAAATGGAGGTATGGAGGGATTTAAGAAGAGTCCCAGCGAGGTGTCTTGATACTTAGTCCCTTTAGCATCTCGTCGTGCGGTGGTACCTAGTAGCGATAAGTACACGCAGATATCACACAGATACAGATTCGGCACTTCTGAGGGCCGGCAGCGAGCGTTGACCTGTAAGCCAATCAGCGTCGAGCGAGAGGAGAAACCAAATCATCGTTCACTCGTCGCGAAACTCTTCTGCAAAAAAAAACGTCTTAAAACGCTTTACTTGGTCTTGACAAGACAAAAATTTAAAGGAAGGCAACGATACCAAAAAAATGCTACATGCCATGGAAGGCGTCTCTGGCTTGTCGTTCATTGTGGCAATGTCAAACTTGTCGAATCGAATCGGAGAAGAGTCGCGGACCCGCCGCGCGGCGGCAACCGCATCGCACAACGGAAACAGGGCAGGAACAGTTAGACTCGGTGGTGAACAAGTCGCGGATAGGTGATCTTGCAAGGATTCGAAACGCCATTCGCACATCGACCGCAAATCACCGCCGCGTTGACATTGAGTCGGAAGGGAAGGAGAAGGGAAGAAATTTGAACACCACGCATCGGGAGTTCTGTCAACTCACTCCATTCACTCACTCCACCTACCCACTCACTAGGTAAAAATAGGTTATGCGCGTCCCGCGGGAATCCTTCTGCCAAGAAAGAAAGAAAGAAATTGAAAAGAAAGTCTAACTCATCCACACATAATCGCGTCTCTGATTTACCCGCTGGTAGGTCAACTACGTGCCATTACAATACCGCGGAATAGTGAGCGCGACGAGGAGGAGGAGGAGTGTTTGGGGGAGGGCTGACTGACTGACTGGCGGAGGATCGGCCCGCAAGTTATATAGAAAATATACAACTTTTTGTCTCGTACAGCACCAGTACCCGCGGATATTTCTGACAAAAAAAAAACACAGATAATAATAATGAAAACATGGATAAAAAACTAAGCAAGGAGACGTACATGAGTACGTTCTGCGTGCTGGCTGGCCGCTGCGTGTCTCTCAACTCCGAATAAGTTAAGTTATCCTCGCCAGTCTCTGAACGAAACGAATCGGAGAAACCACGCGGGTCGACGAGTCCTGATGCGCGACGGTCCCGTAAAAAAAGCCCGCCGATCACGAAGATTGTCAACTGATAGCAAGCAAGTCGTACGCGCAGGAGGAGGATGAGGTACCATACCACACTGCACCACACCCTCGGAAGGCGTCGGAAGTCCGTTTGCGAGATTCGCATACTACAGGAAACTGCGGTTCTCCATGCGCCGAGTCCTGACTCGCACAAAGATGGACTCTATGCTGCTACATGAGCGTGTGGATCAGAATCCCTTGAATTGTAATGTCAGAAAGCAAGCAAGCTATGTAGTACCGACTTGAGCTTGCAGGTTCAGATCTGAGAGCGGACTTGCGGATCCGACTCAAAAACGGACGGACACGCCATTACAACTTGTCCACGCGTGGAAGTTGAGTTAGGCATCAAAACAAACACACACAAAAAAAAAGGTCGCGTCGACGGGCACCACGAGGGACCCTACGACGTTCAAAGTCAATGCAAGCTTGACCGTTGAAATTAAACCCAACGTTCCGTTCGACGGGATCAGGTAAACGTTTCGATGGAGATCGCGGAGCACTGTTGCCATTGATGGCGGGCTGTTTATTCGGCGTTCATTCCGCGGGTGTACAAAAAAAAAAAGAACACAGCGAATCGAGCGATGCACTCCCGATGAGCCTGCCAGTGATCCAAGGAGCCTAAACCGTCCACCTGCCTTTCATCTCCGTCCGTTTCGAACCTTGATATCCATTCAACCTCCTGCCAACCACGCGCACAGAAAAAAAAAAAAAAAATCGACGAGAAGGTTTTTATTGCATTTCTGAAAACCAGAGCTGAGAGACGTACGTCCTGCGTGCTGGCTGCGCGTCTCTCGACTCATTCTGAGTTATCCCAAAGTTGACCTTGCCAGTCATTGACCAAATCGAATCGAGAAGCCAGCAGATCAACAATCAGGATCAACCTCCTGCCAACCTGAAGCATATCTCAGAAGGAAAAAAAAAACATCGACGAGTAGGTTCTTTATTTTATTCTTAAAAATCTGAACGAGGAGACGTACCACACATACACGCTAACCGCGCGTTTCTTCACTCAGTATGAGTTATCCTCGCCAATCCTTGACCGAAATCGAATCGGAGAAGCCACACGGATCGACGAGTCCTGATGCTCGACGGTCCCGTAAAAAAAGCCCGTCGATCACGAAGAGTGTCAAATGACAGCAGGCAAGTCGTGCGCGCAGGAGGAGGATGAGCGTACCGTACCGTATCATGCTACACCACACCCTCGGAAGACGTGGGGAGTTCGGTTGCGAGATTCGCACTGTACTGCACAATCCCGCTGTACTCCGCACTCGCAGTGCCGCTAGCTCGCACAAACGCAGGACTCCATGCCTGCTACATGAGCGTGCGGATCAGGATCCCGCGAAGTGTGGCGTCAGCAAGCAAGCTATGTAGTCCCGACTTGAGCTTGCAGGTTCAGATCTGAAGGCCGGCCAATGGATCCGACTCAAAGGCGGACGGACATGCCATGTCGATGGATTGTCCTCGCCACATATCCTACTGTCCGGCTTGCCCACGCGTGGAAGTTAGGTTAGGCATCAAAG
>SGPL01000162.1:0-59861 GCA_004802705.1 Bondarzewia mesenterica
TGACTAGACTACCGCAAATCGGATCAGACCTCAACCACAGGGAACTGACTACCGGAGAAATTTCATAGATACTGACCCATTTCCGGTACCCCAACTACCGGAAGAATTTCAGAGCTGCGGCGCGTAGCACCGCTGGACTACCGTGGGAAGAACATACATTTTGGTGGGTTGCCGGGGGTCCTTGGAAGGTACGGGACAAGGAAAGCCGGTCATCCTGGCGGCTCAGGGCGACCGTAGACCATGTCAGAACAAACGATTTATATGCAAGTATAATTAGTCCTATCAAAACCATGTCTGCCAGTAAGATATTCTGATAATCTCTGGGTATATAAACACAAGCCGAGTCGACTGACAAAAGTCGGAATACGCCAGAAACGCCAGAAAGACTCGCAAAAAAGACTGTCAGCGTCTTGGTCGATTCTGGTTTTGCACCATCTCCATCCCCTCGTCGCCTTCAGTCGCCACCGCCTCCCACCCAAATCCTGGAGCCGCAGCCGGCCGACCGCGCATGCTGGATATCCAGGACGACAAAGAGGCTGCGGAGAACCATGTTCAAAAAGGGCAGGTCAAGATGGAGCTCTGTTCAATGTTGAGGGATACTCACCAAACTTTCCGGGCAAGTGAATGTCGGTCTCACGCTGTGTAATGTAGTATACGGGTATCCCGACCAAAACGAAGCCTAGAAAGCCGAGTAAGTACGCACTCTGCGCGGAATGTGTCAACTTGATTTACCTAGGACAGCCATAGCCTCCAGCGGCGCTGCGATGATCGGCATGCAGAGCAGGAACAGGGCGACCTGCTGCGCGTCAGGCATGGATTGTGACAGAATCAGAAGCTTCGCTTACCGCACAAAAAATCAGGGGCGTGGTGATCCAAGTTCTATAGGGTCTATGACGATAGAGTAAGGATACCGAGAGAAAGAGGACTGAGTGATGCATATCTACCTCTCTAGCTTGGGCTCTTTGATCCGCAATATAACAAGACCGAGGACCTGGAGTCACCATGAATACCGATTGACAAAGCACAGAGGGCCACACGCTTACAGTGAGGAAGTAGAATGCCCATGATGCAACAACAGCGAAGTTGATCAGGGATCTAAACCCTCCCCCGAAGGCGATAAACATGATCGTGATCGCAGCCTGCAGGCACATAGCGTTGAGAGGTGTTTGTCTCGTTTTGTGAAGACGGCCAAATAGGGCGGGAAGATATCCTTCTCGTCCGGCGGCGTAGATCAGACGCCCTGATGTGAAGAATGAACCTATCAATTACCACTAATGATCAGAGATCAAGGACCGAGACTCGAGCGGCATGATCCTACCGTTCAACGCTCCAAAACAGGAGAATGCGACCATAGCTGCGAAGACAGATCCCCCAACAGGCCCGAACAAAGCTCGACCAAAGTCAAGCGCAACCGTATTACTGAGTCCTACAGTATTCTTGTCGATGTCGGAGCGATAATTATGGAAGGGTCCGAAGGCAGATGAAAGTTCTTACCTTATCTAGTACCACAAAATAAGATAGATTGGCCAAAAGGAACAGGACCTGAAAAGGGCACGATTAGTTATATGCACGCCATCCTGTGATGACAGGGCGCTGACCGTGACGATGATCATACTCGAATGTATTGCTCTCGGTATGTTTTTCTCTGGATGCTTAATCTCACCTCCAACATAATTTGCTTGATCCCATCCATCAAAAGCCCACAACCCGGAATAGAGTGCTAGCGCATAAGATGACGGACTGGTACTCGATCCTTCAAATAAGTTGGTAGTAAGCGAGGTGGTTGCTCGTCCTCTGATTAGTTGTACAAGTCCAAGCACGGTCACCGATATCTACAATGTAGGTAGGCCTTGTCAGAACCTCTGATAGCGAGCTGTTGACACAGATAATACGCACAAGCGAGATAATCTAGCAGAGATGCTCAGCATCTAGTCATTTCATTTTGGATCAAGATGGGTCTTACCTTCACTGTGGTAAATATAACAGCTGCCCGTGTTCCCAAATTTCGCGTGGCAATGCACACGATAGTTACAATGAGAACAGCTACAACAGCTGTGACCTGAATAGCCCATTGAGGGATGGCGTCCGGTGGTGCATCGCTGACTGTAGCGTGCCAGAATAATCTGTTCATGTACTCGGCAAAGATGAGACTGATCACTGCGTTTGAACCTCAACGTAGTTTTGATCTGCGTCAGAATGCGAATGAAACATGATAGAGTGCGAGATAAGTACCTGGCTTGAGTGCGGCGATGGCTGTCCACGCAAACAGATATGAGATGAGCGGCCCATAGGAGTAGGCCAGGTAGGCTTGCGCCCCTCCATTCAGAGGAATCGCTGATCCGAGCTCGGCAAAACTACTTGCACCCGTCCATGCTAGTAAGCCTGAGAGCAGCCACACCGATAGACTTGCACCGACGCTCCCTGTATTAGCTACGACCACACCTGGTGATGAACTACTCAACGATGAGGTACGGTCCATCTGAGAAAGCGGAGAAGCTCACAATATACCAGAGCCGATCTAGGAAAGCTGTAAGTTGGATTGCCATGAACGACGGGAGTGTCACCAGTCATGAGTATTTACCTGTAGACCCACAACCAGAGCGATACCTTGTCAAATTTAACTCTCATGATGTGACAAAGCTCGATGACGACAAAGAGACTCACCATTCATTAAGCTGATATCTTTCTCACTGCCCGTCACCCGAGCCTCATCCGGCTCGCTCAAGCTAGCACTGAGCGGTAGCAGGTCACGTTCGAAGCCAAATCCCGACAATGAATATGAGCGTTCCCGACGCGGGCGTGCAGTTGGGTCCAGCCCCTCTGAAAATTCAAGAGCGCGTAATGATTCATCGGAGTCATTCGAAGACCGGGAATGAGGAGGTGAAGGGTATTGATTCGTGTCACGCATGGGAGACGAGGTCGAAGTCATTGACGCTTCGCACGAGATCCTGTTGGCGTAGACCTCCGCGAGTTTGACAGAGGTGGTGTGTATGTGGGGATATGGGCAGGGGTCGGCGAAAGCCTGTAGTTTAACTTTGAGCACTTTCGTCTACTTTCGTACAGTGAAGAGTTGGAGGTGGACACGTGCACGTCGTGAGTATAGTAAGTCACACGGTCCCTACACGCGCAAAGTAANTTTTTGGCTACATGCTGCACTAGTACTGTTGCTACTGACGGACGACAACCGACCCAAAATTTATCGGACGCTTTGCATATATCCAGAGATGTCATGAATGATGGAAAATGAAGATACAATGACGAACGATACACAAACCAGCGTAAGCAAGACCACACGGTGACTTCGAGGTCATTGTTCCTATTCCTAGACGTTCCGAGGCTGTGCCAGAAGTAGACGAAGATACATACCAAATTGATTACCGTCCGTGCTAGCAATGCTTATGAAGGTATGAACCTTGAGGCCTAAGTTTGAGGGTAATCGGGGAGCTCTCGGTGCGAGACATTCAGGAAGTTTTCGCATTGTCTAGCAAAGCTTGTGCAACAATCTGGTGAATATCTGTACACCGTTCTTGACAAAACTCCAAGCACTAAAACGCTTCAATTAGATAACCACTCCATTTTCAAAACAGTCAGACATACTTGTAGTGCATCCTGTGGAAGAATGCGTCCGGCCTGCCATACGTTGGTGACGGTGCCTAAAGCAGGTATACAAGCATAGATCAGACTGCCATCTGCCCTTTGAGCCTCTTCTTCTGTCGGGTCAAGCCAGATCTCCCGGCCCATGAAAGACTGCAAAAATGAGTCGACGAAAGTACGAAACCGTCACTCAACTTACAGCAGAACAAGAAACAACCAATCCGAAAAGTTCTATTCCGGCATCAGCTAGTGCAGTTGAAGCTGCAACTGAAGCAGCCGCAACACAACCATCGGTGCCATCGCTCTCCACGACTGTGATGAAGATGTCGATAACTGACTTGGGTAGAAGTTCTAAACGAACTGAAGGAGTCAGGGCTTGTTGTACAAGCACCGCAACAGAGCGATCTTCGGCATCCTGAGCAACATGAATAAAACTCGTGACCGGAAAATCACAGCGTGTCGGACTCACACGAAGAGGCGCTCTTCTCCGCCCACATGAGAATGGGGTAAATTTGACTTCGATATTCAATCGACCGATTTCGCTGTACGCAATATTTTTAGATTGCCGCGGTCCGTAGCTAGCGTGTGCAAAAACCAGTGAGTTGATGAAGCGTGCAAGTGGGCAACGAAGAACCGACACTGCACATGCCACTTTAGTTCGTTCGGTTTCTATATATGCTGATCCGTTGGCTTGACTGATCAACCCAGCTTTAAGAACTATCTGCCACGAAGCAAAACATTGCGCAAGAATAAGATAGATACCTGGAGGTCACAAATTACGCACATATTGGTCGGATGTCGAGTGGATCACGTCCTTGACGAGGATCGCCTACTTTCCATGTGGAATACACTGCATCATCGTCTTCGGAGGCGTCGAACACGGGAGGAAAGCTCTCTTCTGGGCCGTTTATACGCCTTCTGTCAAATGCGCTCTGAGCCATGGTCGTGAATAGTTGGGGCTTAAAACTCCGACTCGAAGGATGGGCTTGTAGTTACGTAACACACGTCTCAGCATGAAGCTCTCATTCTCCCTCGCGAGCAACAAACCCAGGCAAAAACCTGTCGGCACAGCTCCCTCTCTCAAACGTCCTGCTGCCTTTGCTTCCCTTGACGATGAAGCCGCGGAAGATACTACGCCCACCACAAGCAATGGCTCAAGGGGGACAGCCAATCAACGGTTGATAGCTCAGAACGTGGAGTTATCGAAGGCTGCGCGGAAACGCATGGAGGCCGAGCAGAAAATAGATTCAACCGTTTTTGAGTATGACGAAGTTTGGGAAAACATGCAGGAGGCGAAACTTCGACAGAAGGAGGCAAAGGAACAAGAGTCTTTGGAGAGGAAGGTGAGCATTGCTATTTCATTATGCACTGTCTCAGAAATGACACGCTGGCATGCACAGCCTAAATATATCAGTAACTTGCTAAGCACAGCTGCTACTAGACGACTGGATCATCTTAGAGCAGAAGAGAAGATGATCCAACGAGAGCGCGAGGCGGAGGGCGATGAATTCAAGGACAAGGAGGCATTCGTGACGCAGGCGTACAAGGATCAGATGGCCGAGGTGAAGAGAGCCGAGGAGGAAGAGAAGGAACGTGAAGGCATGTGTCTACCATTCAATCATATATTGATCTCCGAATCTTCTCCTTTTGCTCGTCGCTCATGGATCTTGTGGGCAGAGCTCGAGAGGAAGAAGAATGGTCCATCCACGGGATTAGCGCATTTCTATCGCAAGATGCTCGAAGAGTCGGAGCAAATGCATGAACAGACAGTTGCCGCTACTATGCAGTCACAGCAGAAGGCAGTCCAAGGCCCGCAAGGTCCCATTCCGAACCTTACCATTACCAAACCTACCGACTTCACCCCGAAATCCGACTTGGAACTTGCTCGTCTTGCACGTGAGCAAGGCAAAGAAGTGGAGCTTAATGAAGACAATCAGATTGTTGACAAGCGCGAGTTGCTCTCTGCGGGTCTCAATCTGTCTGCGCCCAATACGCGACGCTTGGGTTTGCGGACCTCGGTCAAGAAGGTCGAAGTCGACAAGCAGGTAGAGGTCCACCGTGCTGTGGGAACAGCAGCCAGCCAGAAGGAGATTAACGACAGGCGCCGGAGAGAAATTGCATCGCAGTTGGAAAGCGAGCAGGAGCGTGTTATGAAGGAGAAGGAGCGTCGGGAGCAGGAGGCCACTGCGAGAATTATCGCAAGACGTAACGATGATGCTGACATTCAAAACGCAATTGAACGATATCGACAACGGAAGCGCCAGAAGTTGGAACAGGCGACTTTACAGCCATCAGAGCAGGAGGCCGGGATATCGTAGTGCCCAACTGTAATATTTGTGCTTCTTGAATCCGAGTTAGGACGACTACATAGAAGAAAGTGCGACACCTGTAATTTGTGACAAATAAATATTGCGGTTATCATCGTCTAGGTAAAGTTTCCAGCAGTTGCCTATACAGTGACTTATAAGGGGAATTGTTAGAATGTCGTCCGTTTTGCACCTTCACGTAGTCGTGCATCTCCAATGTGCCTGATCATACTGTCAAATCCCGTCAAAACGTCAAGAGCAGTCGGCCTTCGGCTATGTTCTTCGTTGAACATGGGGACCGTGAGGGTGACCAGTTCTGGAACGACATATCCTGTTGACTGTGAAACGTATTCAGACGACGTGAAAATCCAGATGAGCCACGTAAACGAAGACAACAACGTACATGACAAGCCCTGACAATGAGCATAGCTAAAGCCCATACATCCACCTTGAATGGATCGCTCGAGTCGCCTCTTTCCAATTCTGGTGGTATTTCTGTTGATCGTATCCCTCGAATCCGAGGGCGGTCGACGGCTTTGAAATGACGGCTCAATTCAAAATCGATACAGGCGTACTGCCCCTTGTAGTCGGTTACGAGATTTCGGAGCGAGATGTCAAGGTGTGCAATTCTGTGAAGATGCATGAAGGTGATGTGCTGTGAAAGGAGAACCATGCTAAGCAGTCGTTTCTGAATGCAGCGAAGCTTGAGTTATCCAGTTATCATACCTCTATACACGTCCGTAGAGCTATCAAGAACAGTCGCAAACAGCATGGTGTCTCAGGAATAAGCTGAGAAGACCATTCTTCCATCACGATGAAGGCGATTTTATCATCGCGAGCCTCAATGAGGTCCAGAACAGCTATAACAATTTTTTGAGTACTCAGATGCGCTGCGCGAGTGGCGTGCACACATACGAATACAGTGATTCATTGGGTGGTCTCTCACAGGAGGCGAGGAAAGAAGACGAATGATTTCGAGTTCACGGCTATGTAGATGGACGGCTTTGACAACAATCCTCGTGTTGTCTTTGATTTGATGTCCCCGAAACAGATTGTCGTGCTAAAGATAGTATGTCAGAAAATCGCCATATTAGAAAAGTGCTCAACGTACAAGCCCTGGATCTTTACAGAGCGCAGCATCGTCGGATAGACCACAAGCACGAGAATACCCCGCAGATTGTTTGGTTCCCTTATCTCCCCAGTAGCCCTCGTAAAACTGCTTCACGTCTCGAACAGTATCCAGATGAAATCCACGATGCTCTAGCAGATCACGATAGATTTCCCAGTCTGGACGAACACGGGCGTTCACATCGTCTTCATCCTCTGACGAGCTACTCGACGAAGGATTCGATGCAGCCTTTGTGTCAGAATCATAGAAGCGAGACATGGCTGGGACATACAAGACAAGGTGCAGCTATTGTAGGGCGTATGGCGACGGGTATTATAGGGCAGGCTGGTGTCCTTGAAGCGGCCTTGCCCCTTGAACTCAAGGAGGGAAATCGATACTTCAAAGGGTTAGGATCCATACAAGCACGGAGGTTGAGGTAAACCTGAGCCCGCATTCGGCAAGCAAAGCAAAAGATGGGACACCCCAGTATGCGACAGCGAAAGCATCAAAATGGAATGTTTGGTGACCGCGATGACTTCTGGTCGTAACCGAGAGGTGAATTAATATGTCCTCGTGGATGAATAGTAGTTCTTCGAGAACGAAGGACCAATTCGGAACACCTGCTGTCCGACCATCGCATGATGAACTGGCTATCGTTTCCAGATGAGCGAAACGGGGAACAGATGATACACGTCTACGTCGCTTTTGGTCCTAAGGCTCCCAGGATACAGCTATCAACGCGTCAAAGCTGGCAGCGTTCGATGCAAAGATCGGTCCCGGCACGGAGGTGCTAGCCCTTACGCAGAAAGAATGGACATAAAGAGGCGAAACCGCGCAGCCCTCTAGTCCTGTGCTCGTTATTTTGCTGCCGGGGCACTGGGGTCTTGCTGATGGCGTTCAAGCGACTTGAAATTTGGAAAGTCGCAGCCAAAATAGGAAGGGATGCCGTGACCACGTGTTTGGGGAACGTAACGAATCGTAGTAACGCGTTTCCGTCACCCCAGCCATGGAGGAGGGAACCAAGACGAAGAAAACCCTGTTCGTGGGCGGAATTGGAGATGACGTGGACGAGATGGTGATTCTGGACGCATTCTCAACATTCGGTGAGTACCACCGAGCTTGCAGCCGCGACTAATGCTTCATGGAGCCTTCAGGTGATGTTATAGAGGTGCAGTTACCCAGCGCTGCAACGAATCAATCCCAACAGACTGGTGGTGATAGCATAATTCCCTCTAGTTGATAAAAACGTTAACAGATAGAGCCTCATAAAAGCAAAACACCGCGGCTTCGCGTTTGTGACATATTCCTCCGCTGGGGATGCTCAAGATGCTATTGATAACATGGACCTGAACGAATTGCGGGGAAGAGTGCTCAAGGTGAACCTTGCCCGACCTCTAAAGGGTCAGATGCAGCTTACTGGCAATCGCCCAGGTCGGTTCTCGGTTGTTTGGATGTTCTGGTCTCTCTTCTCTGACATTCGTAATTTGCAGTATGGGAGTCCGAAGAGTGGTTACAGCGGTACGCCAAACCTCTGGCTGAAAGTGGAGGTTCGCAATATTCCATAGCATGGTGTAGGGCATTCATCGATTTATATCGTGGTTTTTCTAGGTGTCCAGGCTCGCAAAAAAGAGAAAAGCGACGAGCAGTCAGAACCGCCAGAGATGGGCGATGGAGAGGACGAGAATGCCATGCAGGAGTGATTCGGACAGCTATGTATCATCATTGTATCGCTAATGTTTATCTCAGACTGTGGTTCATGACTTGTATCGTCGAGTTCGTCATCCAGGTAGATCCAGGTAGATGACTTGGGGTGGTACAGTGCGCTCGTATCATTACTATTAAAAGATACACATATCTTACACTAGCATCGCTGAAGGGAGCGGCGATGAATGGAATACGAGTGGTGTCAAGATTGTAATGCGCTCGACTGATTGATTTCCGAGTCGTCGAACTGCGCGCGTGCCCGTTTGATATCTTCCTGCATGAACAACAACTCTTCCATTCTGGCGAGCTTCTTTGCGTCGGCAGGCCGCGACAACGCTCTTCGGAGATCTTCAATAGAAAGGCGCGCCTTTTTGGTTCCCGACAACGCTGTCTGACACTAGAGAATATTAGTTGTTGATGCGAGGAGTAAGACAGACTATTGCAGCACTCACGACATCAGCGATGTATTCAACGAGTATCTCCTCCATCACGTTCACCGTATCATTTGCTGGATTGCGGTCATCGCCAAACCCAAACATCAAATTTCTCACTACAAAGAGGAGTAAATGCTTGCCGGAAGAAGGCGAGAACGGGCGTACATTCTTTCGTGAATAACCCCCTTACACTCGATTGCTTTCTATACCCCCTGGCAGTGGCACCTCCAAGACTTGCCGCTGACAGGCTTTCACGGCTGTAGGCAGGCTGGTACGCACTGAAAGTAGACTTCTGTGTCGCAGCAGGCACCTGTAAAATCGCCTGTGATGCTGTCGCCGTTGATGGTGCTGCAGGTGATGGACGGGGGGCTGCATGAAGATGTTGCTGGTAATAACTATAGGAGTATGGCCATGTGGTACCGTATCCTGTGACGGCGGTTGCAGGATATGGGCTGGCTGTTGGGTAGGAATATGCACCCGCAGTCTGTGGGTAAATCCCGGGTGTGCCAGGATGGTAGGCACTGTATGGGTAGGCTCCTGGTGTCGCAGGCTGCTGTCCTGGCTGAGATGGATAGTATGACATGGCTTTCAGGATCAAGCTCAAGCTGGACGAAACGAAGAGTCGTCAACGATTATAGGTGAATACAGTGGATGAGTTAAATGCACTCACTACAGATTAATGATATGACAGAGGTACACACTGGTACACAATTGCGTCGACTGTGACACACAAAAGATACCGATCGGATCTGCACGCCTTCAATTGTTCAGATTACATGTAAAAAAAATTACGTGATACGTACTTTACGGTGACAAGTCTTGACAAGTTGATACTACCGTAAGTAGTGGGTCTCATACTACCAAGACCTCAAAGACTCAGTACTCAGCATTCAGGAATAGGATTTCAGCCATGAGATATCAGTTGCTGAGAAAATATAGTATCTGTCGTACTCAAGTACACGTCAAGGGACATCAAAGTCAATATCCTCCTCCCTCGTCCCATGAAATTCCAACTTTCTTGCAGCTTCCATCATCTCCTTTATTTTTTGCCACTCCAAGCTCACCACACCGCGCTGATCCAGCCACTCCATGATACCGTTCGCATCAGAAAGGTCATCGGGAGGACGAATGCCATTGGCATGTGCGACCCTTATGAATCCGCGTTTCCCATGAGTACTCTGGAGTCCATCTATTTCTCGCAGCAGTGCTCGGAAAAGATGAAACTAGAACAGCGTTGTTATTTAGCTACGCGTCAAACTGGAAAATTTTACGACAAACCTCCCAATGTGAGAATCTGTGAAATGTCTGTGTACGAGCGGCGCAGAAGCGGCCCAATTGGAACTCCTTGTACGTTTCCTTCTCGTCGGCTTTATCTTCACTTTCATCTAAATCTGAATCTGAATCTTCGGTGTCAGATTCTTCTTCGACAGGCTGTGGCATGGCTAAGACGCACTACTGATTGAAAGCACGAGAAGAAATACCTGGAAGGACACTCTGTCATACGCAACGCCTCCTAGTCTGCCAACTAAGGTCGACAACCTGCGACCTAGATGACATGCATCGCAATGGGGTACAGAAAAGTCCAGTCTAGTAAGCGAAAATTCCGGGTAGGTCTCAAGGCTCTTCCGAAAGTCGGGTTTCCAAACAGAAGACGCGACCAACGAATCTCGGAGACCGGATAGCTTTCGACGGGCTATCTGCAGAGGAATCGAAAAGTATTCGTTGTCTGAATTACATTGGCCCATGAACAAAGTCAGTAAACTTATATTGTAGCTGTGACAGAGCGCATACCATTCAACATTTTGTTCATGAAAGACTTGCGCTGAACTTCTGGTTGTACGGCGAGATGAACGAATAGTTGGCATACAATCTTAAAGTGGTGGGCAAGATCTTGATGGGTATTCATGCTGAAGGCAAAAGGAAGGTCAGGCGCTGCGATCTGGTCTTCGTCTTCAATAATGAAGTCATCGTCGTCGCTCGAAGCACTATCATCATTGTCCTCGTTCTCCTGAGGAGCATCACTGTCAAATTCGGTGGTGGGCTTCGCACCGGGGAAAGTGGCAGGTTCGCTGATGTCCTCGTCGTCTTCATCCTCATCCGAAGTTTCCTTCACCGCTAACCCTCTTTTCTTACCTTGGTAAAATGATACCGTCTATAAGTCGGTATGCATGTAGCAAACGGCACAATGGCCTCACGTTTCAACTTTTCCAAATTTTGTTCAAATGCAGATTTCTTATCCCTAGCCCGCAACCGGGAATCGACGATAGCTGCATGGTGGGTTGAGACCGTATAGACCGGGCTTGGAGAAAACAGCCATGCACTCACCGGCTTCGTCAACCTCGTCCAAGATGTCCTGTGAATCGGCGGGCGAGGGAGGTCTCATACCCTTAGTGAGTTTGCGCCTCCGCGGTTGCTCATCACTCTCGTCATCAGAGTCTTTGATCTGCCTCCGGCGCATGATCCCCTTGCCCTTCCATCTCGCAGGAATTCCAATGTTCTCCTCATCATCTCCCACCAGAACGGAAGACTCGACTTCGCTATGAGGTATACTGTCAGATTCAGAAAAAGATGTCTTAGGCCTCTTGGATCTACTAGGCCTGCGCGGAGACGGCTGCTCCTCATCGAGACTGGAGATAGAGGTGGGGCTGCGAGGACAAAAGTGAATGGCATCAACATCGCTACTAGTATTCCCTTCTTCCCCTTCCAAGTCTTCCACCATCGCATGCCGCTTCCGTTTCTGTGCAGGTGAGCTCTGAGTCGCAGAAGTACTAGACAGCTTGAAGGATTTAGATGGCCTATCATCCCTGACTCGACGAGAGGAAGAGCTGTTTCCCAAGAAGTCGAATAGTGTTTGCTGCTTCAAGTTCGGTGATGAATTGGTCTGCGTGCCTCTGCGAGGCATACTGCTGTAGGTGATGGATATAATGGTCAATGACGCTCAATGAGATCTTGAGAGTAAGCTGCAGCACCACGAACTCGAATGGAATGAGATCACGTAATTTAATTAATTAATTATAACTTGTTATATTGCTTACGCCTCCTCACTACGCAAAGTCATTGACCGCTACCGCAGTACGACTGCGTGGTCCTCGCTATATTCAAGAAACAAACATACTTAGTACTTGGTACTTACCGACGGCCGCTCAGGGCCCGCGTTCGCAGTCCCTTAAATAGGTAGGACCAAGGTTTGTTGCATAGCCATGTGTCCGTTTATACTCAGGCGCTTTAACGTACTAGAAACATGGCCTTCTCCAACCTCAGTCTTCGCATAGACACGAGAAGAGTCCATGATAATTCTTTTGACGTCTCAAAGCCACCTCTTGACCAACAGCCAACTGGTAGGCCGAGAGCCCTGTCACAGACCGCTTTACCTTCTCTTCGATTATCATCGACCCCAAGCAGAGAAAAACCTCCTCCATCGCCCTCCTACGTAGCGGCCGTCTTCGCATCTCAGACCACCAACAGGGCGCGAGACGAGTCACAAAAGCTCCTGGCACATCTACTAGGACAGCTTCGCAACCGAC
Source organism: Bondarzewia mesenterica (assembly GCA_004802705.1). Classification (NCBI taxonomy): domain Eukaryota; kingdom Fungi; phylum Basidiomycota; class Agaricomycetes; order Russulales; family Bondarzewiaceae; genus Bondarzewia; species Bondarzewia mesenterica. The sequence continues at coordinate 12,671 of SGPL01000162.1, forward strand.
CGACACCTCCTTCAATTTTTGATGTTGCCACTCGCTTGGATTCCGGCAGGGTTGGCCGAGGGACTGCGCTTGTGAAAGGCGTAGCTGCGCTCACTGGCAACAACCGTTTGCGGGTGGCCGGAATGTCCACTGTTACCCATTCGGACAGCGACAGCGAGGATGACTTAGATGTCGATTTTACAACAGATGCTACCTGTGACCTCATGGATCAGCTGAAAGACGTGCTTTCGATATCCCTCACACAACGTTGGCACATATTCTACGAGAGGTACGCATCTATATTTCCATATTGTACTAAGAGATTTGATGCATCATTCATCTATTAGTGCATCAATGCGTCGATCATCTGGTCGGCACAATACCAACTCAAGATTATCGACTTCGCCATTTCGTCGGCGTCGCCGCAGTCAATCATCTGGCTTTAACTCCAGGTCTACCTCCCCGAATGGAGATGATGAGTTTCATCCGCCAGAATTGCTTTCTCAGTGCATATCCATCCTTCACTCCGTCATTTCCGAAGACTGTCGTTATCAGACTTCATCGCCTCGACTGCTGCGACCTCCAAACGCCCTGCAAGCTTTATCTTTGGACGTCACACAACTGCTCGTTCACATGCACAACGACTCTCCAAAATTACTCGGTGAAATTGCATCTGCCATTCTCCCCGCTTTTGTTACCTTCAGAAGCGAGATGCACCCGCGCCTCTTGAGATTCTTCGAAGAGGGTGTGCTGCGCAGTATGCTCGATCAGACCAGGCAGATACAGGGTATAAATGACATACCATCTGACGAGAAGAGAGGTATTTCGCTTATCCAGTCATAGCCCAATGTAAATTAAGGTGTCGTGTTTATAGATGGGTTTCTTAACAACGGCCTCGACCATGTCCCCCCGATTGTCTCCATACAAGTTGAGGAAGCCCAAGATGATAGCGTGTTGCTTTCTCAGTCTGGCGCGAACTGGCGTCGTTGGACTTCGCCTATTTCCAGTGCAGCTGGCCCCGTCTCTTCGACCAACGCACCAGGTCAAGCTATCTCCTTATATCACCTCACATCTATTATCTCTCCTTTACTAGCCGCCATCTCTGGAGCAGTTGATCTCACTTCCGCTCCTTTGTCGACGCTGCATCGATTCTACCGGCTGTTCCAGATGATTGTCGATCTCAAACCGGATACATATCTGGATCTCCTCGAGGTTGTGGCATACGATACACCAAGAGCAAGGCGAACTTCCCTCAGCCTTCTCACTTCCTTTTGGCCAAGGGCCATCGGACATGCTGTCGTCACTAAGCCTCTGCCTATTCTGACCTATGGCGAAGCCGTGTCCGAAGCGGGTACGAGAACACGCCATCCGGTCGATCATCCGTATGCCCACCAATTCGTACCGTGGCGTTTTTTTGCATCGTCCAAGCCAGCTTTGTTTGACGGCATCTCTTACCGTGATTGTCGATCATGCATGCAGCCTGTCTCTGACTTCGGGCTCCTGTGTCCTTACTGCACGTGCGCCGTTCATTTTGATTGCTATGATTATCCCGAAGGCTGTTCATCTACAGAGTATGCCATGGATTCCGACCCAAATACGCAGAAGGTCGCAATGCACCGCTTCTGCCACGTTCTTCCTGCCAGGCGAACTTCGAACTCTGAGGCTCTCCAAGCACAGACACATATTTTCCGACTTGTCAATCTGTTCACGCTCTCGCTCTGTTTTGTATGTCGGCAACCACTTTGGGGATCCATCATGCAAGCTCTCAAGTGCGATTCTTGTGGACAATTTGCACATGCATATTGTGTCCCTCAAATCTCTGTCAAGGGCCTGCCTGATTGTGGTTCATCGCCGATTACTTCCGCCCATATGTCAATCTCTTGGTCAGCTCTGAAACGGTCTTTTGTCGATCATTATCGCGATTTCATACTCTCAGATGTTGAGCTGAGCATGCAGAGTTTCGAAGAATTATCAGTGTCATCTGACGCTCTATGGATTCAATCGCGAATTCTGGATAACGGAACCGCTCTGGGTTCGATTGTCGTCGATGACATTCTCGAGCGAGAACTTCAGGGAATCGGCCCGAAGGCGCTGCTGGACACGTACGAGAACGTCCTATCTTCTATTCGACTTCCAATATCGGGAATCTTGGACGAATATCTCCAAGAAAATAGCTTACAGGCATCTCATCGCTCTCTTCTATATGACTGGCCGACTCTGGGTTTCATTTCATCCACCATCAAGACTGCCCATGATAACCTGAAAGCCTCGCCTAGCAACTCATTCGATCTTCTCGCTGCACAGCCCTTCCCCATCGACACCAGCGACCGTCCAACCCACCCATATGAAGTCTTGTCACTTGGGCACCTCCGTGATGCGCTAGGCATCGCATTTCAATTACATTCAGACTCGACGGCACGCCTTCTATTGTCTCATCTCCATCATGTTGGATTGTTCGACCGGTTGGATTTTCGATCTGAGCTTTTCGTCGAGGGATCAGATCCAGTCGTAGAGCTGTGTCTTTTCCCGTTGCCTTTGGGCCTTGATTTTTCAGCGGATGTCGAGACTTTGGTGGCTGCTATCGAGGCTTCTCTGTCCGACACAGACCTCACCGTCAACGAAATCGGTTTCTTGTTGCTAGCAAGAAGGTTCTGGCCAAACGAAATGGCCACAGGGTACGCTCTCCGGCGACTTACTGGTAGCTTGCTGTCTTGGATTTTCGCTGAGGTGCGTTCTGTCCGTTTTTCTGGGACTTGTTCTGATCCGCCACTATGTACACAGAGCGATGACATTGAATCTGTCCTTCGAGATTTCGCATCCAATCGAAGTGGTTTGCCTGGCGTTCGTTTAGGAGTTGACATTCAGCCTTGGCCTATCTCCCATTTACGATCGACGTACACCAATTCTGAGGGAAACGGTGGCGAATATGTGTCTTACAGACGGGTCTTGCTTAACAAATACGCTGCGAGATGGATGCTTGCACTTCATGACCAAGATCCTACTTTCTATTCGCAAGTGCTTCACGAGTTGGTGACGGAGCTCACAGAGCAGACTGATGTCCTGGACGAAGTTAATGACAGTGATATTTCCCAGATAGAAGGACAGGTGCGTACCCTGTCATCGTGCTCTGCAGCCAAGTCCCGTTTGACCTTTGGGACAGAAACAAGTGGACTTTTTTTGATCAGTGTCTACAACGTATAACGCGCCTTTGTCAATCGGCTGTTGTTTTCACGGCATTCGATGATCTATTCGCGAGGTGGCTCGATTCGTCTTCCGTTATATGGCATCTGCATAAAGTAAGAGCTAGATTTTATTTCTATCGCTTCTTGGGTACTGATCTCGTATTGTGCAGCCGCTTCCCGCATTGCAGCGCCTCTTCATATACGAAGGCGATCTGAATGGAAGGTCCAGTGTTGCGATAGATCCGACTACTATCGTCGCAGATTCCAGTGCTCTCACTGGTATTGATCTGTGGGGCGTTTTTATGCGACTAGTGACAAGAAAAGACGGTTTACTCCGTGGTCTTCAATGCTTGTGCATGTTCGCCCGTTCTGCGGTCGATATCCCCTTCAACGTCTTCCAGAAGTCTGCTTCACTTGCAAGCAACCTCAAACTGTCCATAACGGACTCGACACCTCTTGCTAGAGCAGCGCTGTCCTCCGCATGGTTGAAATCACGGGGGCGTCAAGACTTGATTGGCATCATCGTGTCTCTTCATCAACGTCTAGCGAGAGAAATCGTGGCATCTCTCATCAACAGGATTAGTGTTGCAGAAACGTGAGTCAATTGACCTGCCATAGTTTGTTCAGTTAATGACTATCGATCAAGTTCTCGCTTCATCCGGCAGTCTTTGACCACTTTCTTGCTGTTGGCCGGGTGTGGTCGACAAACTTTGATTGAGGCTGGGTTCATACTCGATTCTGAACTTGACGAGCTTCCGTCGAGGTAACAGATTTTTCATTTCATTCTGTCGCTTATTACTGAAAGTAGATCTAGGCGCAAGGCGACCACTAGAGCTTCGATGATGTCGGATCCTATTCACATCGACACAGAGTTCATCGCTGTTTTGGGAAGTTATGTAGATACTGATAACGAAGACGTCAGCTGCCTTCTCGCCAAATTCTTCGGCCTCTTTGTCAACGAATGCTCTTTGCTCGAATCCCATGAAGTTGACAATTTCATCTTACGCAACTCCACGGTTTTGTCCTCATGGTACGTTCATGATATCTGGCTGTCGTTCATGATGGCATTATACTGAAACGATCAAAGTATTTGGAGGTTTTATGAAGCTCAGCGCCACGAAATCGCAGCCATACGGGCCAACTTATTGTTACGTGTCTTGGTGGTCTATTCACAACCATTTGAATCTCTTCTGGAGAGAACTCTCCAGGCTTGCGTATCTTGGAGTTTGCGGTCAGTCTAGTCCGCAGTTTTTTTCGAAGGGAATTGCTGATATAAAGAGATGTGCGACAGTCTACAGGCTGTGAAGCGTCTGTTCCGCATGATTCTGGATATCACTAGTCCCGCTTTCACCCTCGAAGATCGTCAATGGCGGTCTAGCACTGTTTGCATATTCTACCATTACTTTACTTCTATGTGGAGAGACCCCCAGGTATACTTTTTTTTTNTGCTCTCTCGGTTTGTCTATCTAACCGGTCCTTCATACTCAGGAAGAAGTCAGGGTTGCGGTTGATACGTGGTCGCAGACCTTGCTTCCCATCCATTTTGAAGCCATGTCGCGCTGTTGGAACGAATTTTTATCCAAAGCACCAATCCCAGAACGTGTCAGGCTTATTGCATTCCTTATACAACTGCATCCTCATTTTCCAAGCTGGGCTGGTAAGATTTTTTTTCGCGATATCCAGGCATTTTTCGAACATATCTTGCAGTCCTGTCATGGGAGGCGATCATTGAGGCTCTTCTTGAAGATGACTTTGCGCAGAGGAATGGCGATAATGAGGATGGACCTGCCTCCGCTCATCTGGCAAGTATGACTGGTTTAGATCACTGGCAATGTATTTGATCACACAAACGACAGTCCATGTATGGCATATCGCACAGGGCATCCGACGACGGTGCAAAGACCATTGATTCTGATATGGCTACCCTACGTGTAAGATGATCCCTTGTTTGAACTGACCTCACATACTAACGTGTCGACAGGTATCCATTATACTACTCAGCATGAAGATGATGGAAGCAGGAATACCTATCGACCTCTTCTCGTTGCTGAAGCTGAAAGTGCATCTTCTGAGAATTGTCGGCTTTGCCGACGTTGTTGCAGTTCCGACGGCCAGCGGCAACATGTTCAGCGTCTCGTTCAGAGACTTGGGCGCTATAACAACTGATTCATGGCCCTGTCTGAACGAGTTGCTTGTTTTGTTGGATTGTTCTCTGCCATTCTCTCTTCCGCCTACTGCAATGGCTGGTGCACGGCATTCTGACGACAGCCAGTCGACACTTCTCATCGGATCTATTTTTGTTGACTTCGTGCTGGCCTTGCTCCTTGATGTCAAGGATCTGCTCAATCTCCCTTTTTTGACTATTAAATGTCTGCTTGAATCTGTGCTAATCATAATCTACAAGCACGATATGGAGAGCGCGGCTTTGAAGCACTTGCAGGGCAGCCTTCGCAGGGTTGTCCGCCGTTCTATTGACATATCTTTAGAGAATGTCAGCTATGAGCTCCGGCAGCTTGGATTGACCGTGTCTCAGGCATATATCAAACGTTGGCCCACATTTACTGGAAGTTATGTTTTGTGCGTTTAAGCCTGTTACTTACTGAGTGTGATCTGACTTTTTTTGTCACAGGGAAGCTACAGAAGTTGCTGCGAGACTCGTCATCAACCTCGGATACAATAAGGAGGATATTCTCGTTTCGCAAGCTCTTGCGTTTATAGAGGCATGTATATCCATGTAAGTTTCTTCACAATGCCGTCGGGGTATTCCGGCTTCTAAATCTAAGAGCATAATAGATTCGGCGAGAGTGGTCTTTTGATCGCATTATGCAAAGTAAAACCATTCGTTCCTCTCCTTTTTCTTTTTCCACTGTGTCTGACACGGAAGAGCAGAGGGGTCAATCGGATGATGTATTTGCGGTCCTCCGCTTAGTTACCGACTCCGATGCACGGGGACCATCATCTCGCAATACGAGGGAGATCTTGCTTCGCGATGCTTTCTCTAGAGCACTGGAGACCGAAATCGATGCCGTCAAAACCGCAATGGAAAATCTTCAGAAATACGTCGACTTGGTGTACAACCAAGAATACAGCGCAGATCTGATGCAATGTCAGTCTTCACTGCATTTTCGTTACATATGTCTTGACCATTGCTGTGATAAAGTCATCGGTCTTTCCCTCACAACAATTATTCGGCGTGCGGCAGAATGGACACCGGACATGTTCGACCCGAGCCCTCTACTGCTAATTGCTGCCAATCTTGTGCAAAATAATAAAGCACACAGTCGCGTGCGTAACCTCCGGCCTTCCCTCTTCAGGCGATGTCACTGACGTCGATGGCAGGAACTACTCATATACCTGGATAATCTTTTGAGAGCGATTTTGGTTAGGTTCAATGTGACACAGGACAGTCTGACTCGTATCCTGAAAGTAAGTGCGAATATCTATCGCATGACTATGAAGCAAGCTCCCGCTGCGAATGGCCATAATCCATCCGGAAATGCGATCAGGGCTTTTCTGGAAGTTCTGTCGGACGGTTTGCGTAGAAAATCTCGCGTCCCGCCCTTGACCATATCTGCCATGACGGAGGTATGTCCTACGTCTCTTTCCGTCATCAAATCAATGAACTAGCGTTATAGGCCGCAGCAACGACGTTCAGTCCTGGATCTCCAGAGCATGACATAGAGTGGCGTGACTTATTCAACCGACTAGCCGACGACGCTGTATGGTATTTGCAGACACACGGGACACATGAGAGATACGGCGAAGCTGAATTCAACGCTTCTTTATCTATCGCAAAGTTGGTCCTCTATGGTACAGAGCGGGATCCAGAGATCATACACCGTGCGATATTGGAACAACAGTCTGAGGTTCAGTGCTCCTTTTTGATTTCAGTGTTCTCTTGTCTCACTGAATAGTAGAAAGCAACACGTCAATTCTTGGGCATGCGTGGTTGGAACATTCTCGTCCTTGCGGCCTTGAACCACCTGACAGCAATCCCAGGCTCTGTACTCATGTCCCATTTTTCGGCGTTTGTCTACACCTATTGCGACTCATTGGCCTCTCCCCTTTATGGAAACCCAGATATCACAGGTGTAGCCGTAACGATTAGCCACGCATACGCTGCTATCAAGTTATGGCTGCTGCTCGATAGGAAACTAGCAATGGACGAATGGGCAGCAAAGGAGGTTAATCCAAATGACAGTGCATTGACTGTCATGATATGGAATGAACTCTGGCCGCCGTTTCAACATCTCATCTCCACCACGTGGTCGAGGGTCAAAATTCGGTACGCCGTTTCTTACTGTCTCCATCATTCGTTGACGCAAGATCTTCACATTGGCACTAGCCGTTGGCCAGTCTTATTTCATCGTCTGCAGCCGATTTGATTCTATTTCTACGACAATCACGATCAATCATTGGGTTACAGACTGCGTCGAAAGTAGCAACTTTGAACCGCTTACGGGTAACTGGACGTGCAGACATCCCCAATAGCAAGGTAACACTTTATTACATTATTGCAGTTCACATGTTGAGTACAAATTCCATCAGCTGGCCCGTGCTCTGCGAAGCCTGACGGAGCCATCTACAGACGTTCCATGGGATGTTCTCGTGGATCAGGCTGGTAATGATTTGTTGGCAGCAGAGAAACTGTTAGCGTTGGAGGCGAAAGGGCGAGACATTGGCAAAAGTAATGCGGATAAACGACGAGATTCGCGAGTTGTTTCTATATCGTAGTACTAGACTTGTCCTCCTACGCCATAGAGACTCGGTCACCAGTCTACGAGTTGTTAGTTAGTCGGTGGATATTTCATTCAGACTAGTCCATGGGCAAAAATGCGTCTGGTGACAAGTAATGTGTGCATTATATAGAGGCAGAAGTGAGAAGATGAAGCGATCAGGCAGTCCGCAGTCTCGCTTTCTGCGCTTTTTTCTTGTTCTCCTTTACAATGGTTGATCCGACAAACAAACCTATGGCAGAGAGGCCAACAACGAGAATGAATGCTGGCAGACGGATAGCCCAATCTCGAGATGGGAACCAGCCATGAACGGGACTGGACGAATCAAAAAAAGGCTGAAAAATCTCCATGGTCACTAATTCGTTCCGCATTATACGAAGATCACTCACAAGTAGGATGGCCCATGTGGTGTAGTATGTGAAAACAAATGCCGCAGCCAACATCATTGCCCCTCCTAGCGCTTTGTCGGTCACCGCCTAGACTTCTGATAAGGAATGGCTTGCAAAGTCATGTACAGAAAACATAGCCATACCATGATCAGCCAAAGGAATTGAATGGATGAAAGAGCGTGTAATAAGAGGCGAAGGCAGTGTTTGAGGTGGTCGTGGTTACTATGAAGGTTACTATCAAGTGCGGGTGTGAAAGTTACCACTGTACTAGTAAGTAGTAGTGCTAGTTACTGACTTTAGTAAAGTATTCACGGTCTGTACCGTTGAGCCGGACCTTCATACTTCTACGCAATCTCCATGTTGGGCTGAAGAATTATCTTTTCCGTCCCTTTGCCTCAAATCTGTCGTATGCCCTGCTTAGGCTTGCCATCATCTACTGTGTTGAACTGAGATGGACCACCATGCTTTCGCGTCTTTGGCCCATGTCCGGGTCCTTCTCCTCCCAGTTGGGTCAATTTCAAGGACAACTTTTGACAAGTGGGCATCGGAGATTCGTACGTTTGAGAACATGAGATTGAGCGACGTTCCACCCGGAACTCGAGATGAGAAGGGTGAGCAGCCATGATTCTCATAATACACTCAGTGTATTTATTTTCAAGCACAGCTCGTTTTATGCCCAGTCCCAAGTCGAAGGGCTTCCTGCATCTTAGTTTCCCAAGCCATCCACCTCCTGCTTCCCATCTCGACATGTCTCTCTTCCGACCGTCCCACTTTCCGCTTGGTATCATAGGAATAGCTTCCTGCTCTCATACTGATTCTTTATCCTCCATCCTCGCCGATTTCAATGCTGCAATGACTAATCTATTTCCTGCCGAATCCATGTTCCCCTTGGCCAGGAGTTGCTTTGTATTTGAGGAAGGCGATGGTACTACGAATCTCAATCTTGGTGATCTCCTCCCGGGATTGGTGATTATCCCAAGCATGATGGGTAACAAAAAAGAGAATATCGAGACGCTACTAGCCGACCTTTGCTCCAATATTCTGGGCGAATTTTCTACAGTGGTCTGTATCTATGCGATCTCCACATCTTGAAAATAGCTTATGCTCAGATTGGTAGCTGCAAACGCTAGAGAGCCCTCTGGGGAACGAATATCTGAACGCCACTATGTTCCCCTTCCTTCCTTCAGCGTCCGATATGCCTCAACCGCTTGACGATGAACCGGAAGCACTTAATACACTTCCTCCGCTTCCGTCTTACAACAGTCAACCCGAATTAGGAGCCGGAGCAACGTCCCGACCAAAATCTGTCGTAGGAATGGCTCTGAAAAGAACTTCTTCAGCAGGCCCTGGGCTTACTCACTCTCCATCTCGTCAATCGACTCTTATGGCTCCTTCTGCCCCCAAAAAACGATTAAGCGGAATTGGTGTCGCTTCGTCCCATGGGAGGTTATACAAAGTTCTCGGCGACTTTTTTTTTGCTGGCGGGAAGGACTGAAGATGCCTCTATCTGGTATGTGGAAATGAACATGGCCTGCAGGATGTTGGATTAAAGTGTTGATATTAGGTATACAGAAGCAATCGCGTTGTTTAAATTACCACAGGATACTGTATGGCAAGCTTCTGCCCTAGAAGGTTTGGCCATCGTTTCAATGCTTGACGCTTGGGCTTCAGGACAAGGATTGGTACGTATCCTTTGTACCTGCGCTGCTAAGTGTTTCCTCTAATTATATCTGTAGCAAGCCTCATTCAGTAACTCCCGAGAGCCATGGTCTGAGATCGCAGAGAAATTGAATCAAGCAATCGCGTTGTATTCGAAAATTGCGCCCTCACCTGATTCGGAACAGCATCTAGAAATTTTGGCCTACTTATATTCTATAGCTGTTCTTCGGCAAAGCTCACTCTTTTTCGCCACTTGGTCAGCTAAAGGCTGGGGTCCTCTGGCGTTCACTGCTATGTTGCATCCTGGCCCGATGCCTTATATTCCACCAACCCTTGCCTACTCTGAATATAACACGTCCGCCAATCGAGATCGCCTTTCATCTATTTCAGGTATCACTCCCTCACAAATATCTGTTCTCCTTGCACAGGCCCACGGCCCATGGCTCCTACATATTGGTCATCGCGAACGCATCATCATTCTCGAGGAGATAGCGTCGATGTACTCGTCCCTCGGATACCGCCGCAAGGAGGCCTACATCCTTCGGGAAGTCATCGGCTGTATTTTGGATCTTATGGTATGCGGTCGGGAAGAGGCTGGGGAGCTCAACCTAGTCATGGCTCTTGCGAGTGCCGTGAGCGCAACGCAAGACAAGGGAGCAGTCGCTGTCAAGGAGAACGAGCGGTCAGACGGGAATGAGAGCATACTGAAACTCGTGAAGTACGTGTGCAATGTGCACGGCATCAATCTCGAGGCCGTGAAAATGGTTGATACCTCGTTGACCCATGACAATGACGGCTCATCAGAGGCAACTAAATCCGGGCTTGGTCCGGATGATGGCCTGGATGACGTCCGAGAAGATCCTTTTGGCTGGCCTGAACTCCAGGTGGGCATAGTGCGTGAAGCCTTGGCCGTCGCAGAAGCTTTACCTGGTGCGTATATCGTTACTGGGTAGATTTAACTATGTTAAAAGATATCGAGATAGATTCTTCGGCTACTGCTCAATTCTCCCTGTCTGCTCTGAAGTGTCTGCATGCGGTCCTTAGCGAAGAGGACCAGTATCATTTCTATACCACTTCGGCCCGAGCTTTAGCTACCGCAAGACGAAGAGGAGACAAGCGAATCATTGACTACTGGTCCGGACGACCTATTGACAGCATTGAGCTATTGCCGTAAGTTTCTCGAGCATTTTCACGAGTCGTAACTCACGTCATTCTCGCTAGACCACCACCCGCTAAGGTTCTAGTAGAAAGCCCGATTTCAATTTTGGCTCCTCGACTATCACAAGGGGCTAGCATTCTGACAAGAATATCTGATCCATTCCTTTATAATCCTCGAAAGTCATTGGCTCTGCAGGTATTCTTCATCGTTAGCTTCCGCGCTCTGCTCCTCAATGCACAATTGATGACAGGGACGAACATTGGTCGTCAAGGGCGAAGTATTGGAGTTTTTGGTGACCCTGCGCAACCCTTATGTCTTTGACCTTGAGATACAGGCTCTGACTCTTAGGTGGGTCCAATAGGATATTAGACCGCGATTGACGTGCTCATGCATTTTCTGCAATATAGCACTTCTGGTGTTCCTTTTGAGTCTAAGTCCACGGCGGTCATCATCCCTTCCAATTCATATCATTCGGTCTCTATGTCAGGCAAGCCGTTGAAGACCGGGATACTCGCAATACGAGGGTGCTTTGCACAAGCACCTGGTGGGGCTTCACATGAATTTATTTTGCCCTTGTCGACGACAGAGGAAGAGGACAGGAATTCACGACGGCGCAGTATAATTGAATGCGAGTCTGGTCGCTCTAAATATCATGGATTAGATTCCCGTCCTTGGGAGAAGGCGGACAGGAGGACAAGCGTCCAGATAAAGGTGGTGAAAACTTCCACCAAGCCACATTTTATGGAATGCAAGGTCGTTCCGGAACAACCCCTACTTCGGATACGATGGAGCTCTCTGACGCATGGTGCCGTCATGTTATATAATGGGGAAAAGTGGGTACCATCCTTTCAACCATCAACTCCATAAGTCTGATAGTTGCAAGATCCACTATTCGGCTGACGCTAGAAAATGTATCATCATTGCCGATTGACTTCCTGAGACTAACCTTCGACGATTCGACGATACCGCCCGCTCAGCACGTCTTGGCTGAAGGAGAACTCTCAGTTTTTGACACCTATGAAACGGAGTACGAGCTGATCAGCAGACCAGTCTTCTCATGGAGTTCAGACCAAGAGAAGTTGAATATCTCGCCTCATAGAAAAGTTACTATCGTGATAACATGTCTGGGCAAAGTTGGCTGGTGTGTACTTTCTTTTGTTTTGCACACTATCCCGCGCCGATATCTTATAATTTTCAAGTACAAGTGGTACAATCCATATGTCGTACGGTTATGTCCACCGAAAACAAGAAACTCTCCAACAGCCTCCAGACGTTTTCCATACGCGACGACTATCGTATCCTGTCCTGGTGACGGTTTATCACATGTTGGAATGCCATAAAATGGATATTGGGCCATTTAGGCCTGGCATATATTCTGCGGACGACGAAGATGAGCCTAGAAATGAGCCGGGGCGAGCTCGAAAGGCTCTACTACGCGTCAGCGAGGAAGATGGCTGGTGTCTCTTCTCGATAGACGTACGAAATACATATGGGCTACCGTTTGAAGTAACGTTCGAGCGCGTACAAGAAGGTCAGGTTCAGTATCTACTCCTTGGTGGTCGAACAACCATTCATAATGAGTCTTTTAGGTGCGCCGTATGCATCAACCACATGTTCAGTTGCGCCGGGGTCGACGTCACGGTACGAATATCGTTCTTTGACTCTTACTTAAGTGACTGACATTTAACTATTCAAATAGCATCATCATTCCCATCAGGAAATTCTTGCTTCAAGAAGCCGTCGCAACAAAATCAATACCTACTCTCTCGGACAGACAATTTGTTGTGGCCAAATCAAACCTGACAACTTCAGAGGAGGCAGCCCAACGTGAATTGTTCTGGTATAGAGAAGAGCTATTTAAATATGTTCGAGGTCGTTGGAGAGAGGTTCGCTAGGATCACTCTTTCAGATATTGCTTCTGTTCTAACGTTTAAAATCACTACAGGCAGGTGGAACACGGTCAGGCGAACTCTCCTTGCGACAGCAGCGGATGAGTCTCCCTATGCTAGAAAATCTGCGAACCGAGACTGCCAGAGTGCATATGTCACTCGTTCGTCGCGATGATAGCGACGATGATGCGTGGAAAGCAGTCTCCACGAAGGACGGCAAATATTACCCTGAGCCACATGAATATGTATACCTCCTCACAAAGGTTACAAATTTGTCACGTAAGTGATTACATCCTTTTGCTGATCTCGCGATATTGATCAATTGTACAGTGGCTCCTCTTGTGTTCACCCTGGATGTTCTTGCGGACCCTTCAGATTATCTTATACAGGAAGGAATTGTGCTGGACATACCTGTCGGACGTCTAAGTAGCGGCGATTCGCGGGAGGTCGAAACAGCGCTATGCTTCGTATCCTGTGGTCGGTTTGAGCTGACTGCGGAAGTGAGGATTTTGGGAGCCAGTCGAGAAGAAGGGAAGGTCGGCTTTGGGCAGCTGACAGCACTTGTGCACGATGAGTAACTTAGACTTCGGCCTGTTTAATTGTTGTTCGTTCTAACGTCATATTGTACCCGAATTTGTACTCTTTCTCGTCACCTATTAACCTATTGCATATCGTCGCAAGCGCCGAAGCCTGTTGGGACACAAGTTACTCTTGGGTAGATGGCTGACATTCAAGGGCCAAGCCATGAGTTATAACGATAAACAACGAACTATTCATAGGACACTCCGACATTCATCAGTACAATCAGCTCCAACAAACCGAATCAATCGTATTCGGAGTCGTCGTCCTGCTTGAAAAACGCAGAGTATGCCAATATTGTGCCGTATACCAATCTGAACACGCGTGAGCTGGAATGTTGGCGATAGAACTGCACATACAGGGGCTCACCCTCCACCGACAATCGACATAACACATGCGCCTGGCCTAATGACTTCGGAATGGGCGAGAACGAGTGGGAAAGCAAAACCAGTGACAACGATCATGGCCGTGATAAAGCGACCAAGGTCCATGGGTCCCGACCTTTCTTCGCCAAAGTCATCGCCGCCGCAATGAGAGAATAGTGCATTTGGAAGTGGGGCGGTGACAAATGTCAAAGCTTTATATCTACCAGATTAGAGGCCAGAAAGGGGGGGATAGAATGCAAAACTTGCCGACAAGGAGGGGTAACCAATTAGACCACAGCGCACACGACAGAATAATCATCAAGAACCCAACAGCCAAGACGAATGAGAGGAGAATGACAGCTAAACATAAAGAATAAAGTTAGCATAGAAGATAGAGAAGAGGAATTATGTCCTTGCTTTTGATGCCTGCCATCATGATGAGTTGGAGGTACTTAGCGGCCTAGCGCCGCAGTATCCAAGGCTGTGACCTATACGTGACGAAACAGCTCCAGAATGTTACTAACTTTGGTCTCACCCCAATGTTTAGTGTAAGTGCGCTGAAACGTTGCAACGTTGAACGTTGAGATCTGAGAGGCTATAATGCAGCTAATCAGTATTAATGGGTTCGTACGCCCATGAAATCAACCCCAAATGCCATAAAACAATATACAACTTTGCTCCAATAAAATAAGTAGTAAAAGAAAGACACGATCCTCCTGCAGTTCCAAGTTCGTACACTATCGTGCTCTTCTGGTTCCTCTATGATTAATTACATTAGTCGAGCGTTCCGTCAAGGTCCCGATTTTTGGCAGCACTGACTTTGTTGAAGTGATTTTGTTCTTCAAAGGATGCGAGTCGGACGAAGGTGCGGGTATTGATGAGGCAGAGGAGGACGTCGAGGATGCGAGGGTGGTAAGGGTGGAGGATTGCGAGGTGACCAAGAAATCGTCTCGCTCGACCTCCATAGGTGGTACCCCATGCTCTGTAGAGTCCATATTCTCCACGCCGTGTGATGACGGTAGGGGAATACTTTCCGCCAATGATGTCTCGGACTCCGAGGTGCAGTCAATACGCTGTCGCCAGTCCTTCAATATGACATCCCGGCTCTTTGTCAACTCCCAGCGGTCGACGTATTGTCGAACACGTTTTCGAGGTGTCTTGCCCGTCGGTAAGTCGTCTCGGGCACCTTGTTCGATAAGTGTGTGCGCGACCTGACGCATCGTAGACAATCGCTCTGTCGTCGCGTTGCCGTATGCATCGAAGGATTCTGACAGCTTTGAGCTCTATATTTTTTTCAATATCAACCGGCATATGCTAATAGATGAGACGCAATAGACGAACCTCTGTAACAACACGTGAAGCATGTGCTTCAAGGTTCCTCGAAGTTGAAGCGATGATCCGTTGAGACTGACGAGACCCTGATTGTATGTCGGCACTCAAAACGTTGGTAGCTTCAATTCGTGCTCTCTTGGCACGAGCATGACGCTCAAAGGCTGAGGAATCCTTGAAATTCGCGCCAAAATTGACGAATGCAAAGATACGTACCATCCGCGGTTGTGACATTCAGGGCATGAGTCTGTTGCTGAATGTCGGTCGAGTACGATGAAAGGGACGCGGTGGATGAATTTCGGACGTTGGCTAATCCATCCTTAACGATGTGGTTGACGCCGCCGAGAGACTAGGAGAGAATATGAGGCCTTCAAGTCAGTAGAGTGATATGCGAGAGCAAAAACCTTCAATGCACCGTCACGAAGACGCTTATTCTCTCCCCCTTTCTTTTCTAGCCCAACGCTCCATTCGTGACCCCGAACTACAACGCCTTCTACTTTGCTGACATGCTGGTCGACAAAGCTCGCCATGGCACGTTCGCCCTTCTCGTTACTGTCCGTGACGTCCATGAAGGCTTCGCGCAGACTTCGGTCTCTCTCCGTAACGAAATCTCCAAGGAGACCAGAGATACGCTTGATGAGGTCGTCCTTGGCGGTCTCAGATTTTACTTCTCGTTTTCCAATAACTGCGCCAGATGCACATTCTGTTCTTGTAGGCGGTGAATCTCGTTGTTTGTTGCGGTATCGGCGAGAGCTTTGGCTTCAAGCATGCTTTTGCGCTCGACTTCAATGTGTTCCAGCGCTTCCCGGATCACAGTTTCGACAAGAGCACCCATGGACTTGAGCGCCTTATCCACCTGGATACATGTGAATGAGCTAACGAAATGGGCGGAGGAGCCGGCAACCTACCACATGGCAGCCATCGAGGCTGGCTTTCTCAACTTGAGCACATATCGATGCATTCGACACCCGGAACCTCTCCGACCATGAAAAGAACCCTGTCTTGATGCTCTCGTGCGCCTCCTTGACCGCAGATTGGATAACGCTGACAGCCTCAGACGACACATCGTCCTTTGCTTGAATGGTCTGTAATACTTCCTGTACCCTCAGAATCTGCTCACTGATGCGATCAGAGTGGTTCGCCAGAGTCTCCAGCTCCTTGGTCTGATGCTGCTCGGCTTCCGAACGAAGTTGTGCTGCACTTTGGACAGACGACTTGATGAATTTATCGAGTTGTGTGGAGAAGTTTTGCGTTTCCGCGGTTACAGTCTTGCTACAGGAGAAGACGGCCTTTGTGTTGGAATCCAATACGGCTGATTTCCGTGCTAGGGAGAGAGAGTGACAATATCAGGATGGAGCATTCGGCCGTTCAGAAATTAACGTACCGAGTTTCGCAAAAAGAGCGTTAGCGTCGCTCACGCTTTCCTCAACTGTCTTCTTCAACCCTTGGGCCACCTCATCCAAAACGGCTTCGCTACGCTGGTATGCTCTCCGCACCTCGGTCTCTTCCTCCAATGCCACCTTCGTCACTGTCAGCTCCGTCTGTTTGGCCTGCAGAAAGCTCTCCGTTTTCAGTAATTTCTCCGTAGTCTCCTTCAACTCCCCATCCCGCTTCAACAACAACTTCATACTCTCCTCAAACTCTTCTCTGACACTCTTCAGCTGGCTTTCTACAATCTCCACCTGCCGCTTGGCCTCTTCCATCTCGGTCTTCGCGATTTCCCGCTCTGAACTCATTTGATTCCAAGTGTCCTCCGAGAAGAAAATACCGTTCTTCTCGCGAGCGGCGAGGACATCAGATTTTAGGCGCTCGATTTCTGCGATGTATTCCTTGAGTAAGGAATTGCGCGTCATTCGCTGATTAACTTCTGGCCGATTGCGGATGGATTTCGCTCGAATGGCATAGTCCAAGGTCGATAAGGTTTCCTCCATATTAGAACGTGCGGGAGAAATAGTGGCAATGATGCAGGTTTTTGTACGGCCACCAAGTGAATCTTGTAGGAGACGCGTAAGTTTAGACTCCCTATGAGTGAGACAGGTCAACGACGACGAAACACTGACTGAGTAAAACTCACCTGTATGGTATGTGGGATGAGCGTTCGACGAGTGCATTGATGACACGTCCCAAAGTCAGCAAACTCTGGTTGATCATACCTGCCTCTCGAGCCCTCTTGTTCTCTGCACCGGACCTTCCGATATTTTCAGAGCCAGCTAGATCGACCAAGTTCATCTTGCCTACTCTGAGTAAGTCCTCACCCATAGAAGATGTCTCCTTGGTATGCACAGTGATAGAGAACACGGAATGTGATCGACTGGAATGGTCATTGAATTTAGTGGCGGCAATCTGTCTGCGATCGCTGCCCTTCACCAGTAGAGCCAGCGCATCGGCAGCATCTTTGACAGCCATCTCTTCGAGGCCCTGGATGAACACACCTTTCTTGCTCGCATCCTCAAAAATCTTCAGACCTCCTTGGTTGGAGTTGGGGTCTCTCGGGCCTCCAGCACCCATGCCCATTGGCTGAGTAGTGCCGACCGGCGCAGCCAGTTCGGGCGTAAGAAGGTCGCGAAGCTCTTCATTATACAGCTCGACGTAGGAGATCTTGACGCTGTAATCGGAGCCAGCGGACTCGAGCTGGTGAAAGAGCTTGAAAAGAACACGAGGGATCATGCCGGCTTGAGCATTCGGGTTACCCATTGGTGTGGTACCGAGATCTCCTTGCATTGTGTAGCTGGTGGCAATGTTGGATTGACGTACGAGAGCATCAGATGCAAAGTACTCACGTTTTGCCCGTGCCGGTCTGCCCATAAGCAAAAAGCGTACAATTGTAGCCCTGCAACACCTCATTAAGCATTGGACTGACGACTTCTTGATAGATCATTGCTTGGTCTGCCTCGGGACCAAAAACGGCATCAAAAGGGTAGGTTCGCGTTGGGGGAAAAGTCACCATGCCCAGACTGGAGACGGGCGTGGCCGTCTCAATAGTAATCGCCTGGCTACGAGCACCAGTGGAACTGATAATGATTGGAGAATTCTCCTGCACTTCACGATCCGAGCGACGCCTACAGCGGATGACAACCTGGATAGTTGACTCGATGTCATCTTGGGATTGTCCAGATTGCACACGTGAATGCATGGAAGAGGGTAATGGTGGTGCATTGGAGGCATCGGAGTGTTCTTCGGTGGGTGTCGTGAGTGTCGAACGTTGGCTTGTTCTGGACATTGCGGATCGGGGTCGACTTGCTGGAGGGGGCATCAAACTTGTATTTCGAGGGCGCACGATTCCCGTTCGACGCGTGGACATATTGCCTAAAAATCGTAGAGCTTACTTCTGGTAAAGCAGCGAGAGTAAATACCAGAAGGGAGAGGTTACGCAGAAGATCAGCAAATGGGAAAGACACCAAGACGGCAGTCAACCACGACGCGCTATGGCACGTGATGGTGTATAGTTACGTAACTTCATTAAGGAGCGAAGGTCTTCGAAGCTTCATGCCACTTGGAACTGCATTTCACTTACAGGACACAAAATTATGGGCAAACGAAAAAAGTCTTCACGCAAACCGGCACCATCAAGGAAGAAGGATCCCTTAGGTTTGTGACTCTGATTTTGTATCACTCCATATTTTCACCAGCCGTTTCCAGATACGACGTTCACATGCTTGTTCTGTCACCACGATAATTCGGTCACGGTCAAGATAGACAGGAAAGAGGGTGTGGCCCAACTCATGTGCAGAATTTGCGACCAGAAGTATCAAAGTAAAGTCAATCGTGAGTCAGTATGCGTTCTTTTCCATTCGCTCGCGTTTGACCTTGTAATAGACCTCACAGAGCCCATCGACATATATTCCGAGTGGATAGACGCCGCAGACTCAGCTGAGAAGGAACAGCGTGGCACGCAGCGCCCTACCGCATCCTCGAGTAGGCCTCGTCGACCCCAGGCATCCGTTGGCAGCGACGATGACTGATCTGCCATTCCTGCAACACGTTTTCTTTGCTCGGACTCGTTATCTTCCATTGTACTACCAATACCACATTTCTCATGCACATCTGCTATCTGCTGTAACTCTTTCCGACCTGCAGATTTGCCTGTATGTTGTATCTTGACATAATAGCAATTTTTTACTGGTGCAATTGATGTCAAGTGTGCCGGGAAAAGACACGAGAGTCAACAGCGACAAATAAGAGAAAGCTAAGGCCTGCACCACTTCACGACAGGCAGCAACAGCGGTATCCTTCCACCATTTGTTTCGGACCACCGCTCAGCTGCAGGGAACGCGTCGCATTTAGATCTTTCGCGTTCCTTCATTTCTCCCCTCGTTCTCTTTTCTCCAATCTCTATACCCCATCAAGATCGCCTTTCTCTTGCATCAATCATAGACTTTCCTTACCGCTATGTCTTCAACTAACATCAAGGTCGTTTGTCGGTCAGTCGTCGTGCCCATTGATTCCGGAGTTCGTCAAGTGACTGAAACATGGCATCCTGTCGTAGATTTCGACCTCCAAATGCCATCGAGACGAGAGAAGGTTCCGAAATTGTCGTGGCATTCGACGACAACCTCCAGACAGTGCAACTGCGTTCTGCGCAAGTCGCTTTAGGGCCGGAAAGGGATGGATTCACTTTCGACCGGGTCTTTCCTATGGGGACGAAACAACAGGAAGTTTTCGATTATGGCGTAAAGGAGTGAGCAACCATTGACCGGGATCTACCCTTCCCTGCTAATGCCATTGGTTTTCGCTGTGCAGTATCGTGAAGGGTAAGCGCCATGTGTTCTTTCTCGGAAGGTATACTAAAGTAAAGATCAATCACTAACGACGGTAAACAGATGTCTTGGACGGCTACAACGGGACTGTCTTTGCGTACGGTCAGACTGGTAGCGGGAAAACATTCACGATGATGGTTAGTTTCTTACGCACCTTGCACCATAGTCGTGCCGGTGTATGCTGAAGCTTTTTGTCAGGGCGCCGATATAGATTCTTCTGAGTTGAAGGGTATCATCCCCCGCATTACGGAACAAATCTTCCAATCTATCGTTGAATCAGACGCACATCTGGAGTACTTTGTGAAGGTGTCTTACATGGAAATTTACCTGGAGCGCATCAGGGATCTGCTTCAACGTTAGTGTGTCAGTGTTTTGTCGGTCTGGTCCCCTGGTCCTCACAGTTTCGCGCTGGTCCCACAGCCCAGAACGATAACCTGCAGGTGCACGAAGAAAAGAACAAAGGTGTCTATGTCAAGAACCTATCCGACTACTATGTCAGTAGTGCGCGCGAAGTCTACGAGATCATGCGACAGGGTGGAGCTGCTCGAGTAGTCACGTCTACTAGTGAGCTTTCGTTTGCACTCTTCCACTAGCTCTGAACGCCTCTATTCTATCAGACATGAATGCGGAGAGTTCACGATCACACTCAATATTTCTCATCACAATCAGCCAGCGAAATACGGAGACCGGTGCGCAAAAAACGGGTAATCTGTATCTCGTTGATTTGGCAGGTTCCGAGAAAGTGGGTAAGACCGGTGCTTCCGGGCAAACACTTGAGGAAGCCAAGAAGATCAATAAGTCGCTCTCTGCCCTGGGAATGGTCATCAACGCGCTCACGGACTCGAAGGTAGGATTATGCGTATCAGGTCTTTCGAGTCTGTTCTGATCTTGATTCAGTCCAAACACATTCCATATCGTGATTCAAAACTCACTCGTATCCTACAAGAATCTTTGGGTGGAAACTCGCGGACAACTCTGATCATTAACTGTTCACCAGCCTCTTATAACGAATCAGAAACTCTCGGTACGCTTCGATTCGGTATTCGTGCCAAGTCTATCAAGAACACTGCTCGTGTCAACGCTGAACTCTCGCCCACGGAACTCAAGAACCTTCTCCAAAAGGCTCAGGTTGCCAATGCATCATACCAGAAAACTATTGCTGCCTTGGAGGCTGAGCTTGCGATTTGGCGGTCCGGAGGCCACGTCGATGCCGCCGACTATGCCGTCGCGAGTGGCGAGAAGGGTGCCGCTGCTCCGCCACCGAAGAAGTCGCCCGCGTCACCGACGCCATCAACGACACCTGCTCGTAGTATGACGCCGGTGAACCCTGCTGTCGAAGGTTTGAAGGAACTGGATAGCAGACCTCAAACACCGACGGTAATTGGGCTGGATAAGGACGAGAGAGAGGAGTTCTTGAAGAGAGAGAATGAGTTGAGCGATCAGTTGGCAGAGAGGGAAAGTGCGCTGCAAGCTGCGGAGAAGCTGGTGAAGGAGTTGAAGGAGGAGTTAGCCTTCTTGAAGGAACAGGACGCGGCATCATCAAAGGTCAGGTTGGATCATAAACTCTACGACATGAGTAAAACTGAAAATTATGTCTCTTTGCAGGAGAACAAGGCGATGTCCGCCCAACTCAATGAGCTCCGGTTGCAAGTCGAGAGACTCGACTACGACAACAAGGAAGGCGTCATTACCATTGACATTCTCAAGGAGCAGAATCTCGATGCGAAGAATGAGCTGGAGGAGCTCAAGAAGACGATCGCGGAGCTCCGAGCTTCTCAGAAGGACATTTCGACTGAGGACAAGGAGAAGCGTAAGCAGGAGAAGATGGCACTGATGATGGCTCAATTTGATTCTGTGCGTGTTAGGCCTCTTCCGTCCTCAGCACTAATCTCATATTTTGACTGTTCCACAGCAAGGCACATTCTCCGAGAAGGACGAGCAGCTTCGCCAAATTTTGGCAAAGCTTGACTCCATTGACTCCACGACTGCCATTTCAACATTGTCTGTAGATGACATCACACAAGTCCGAAGGCAGTTGGCCGAGGGTCAGGCGCTCGTTCGGGATACTGTTGATCGTCTGAGACAAAGACAGGAGGAGAATGAGATGATCACGAGAAGGAAAGATGAGCTTGAGGGACGTCTGGCTGCTCTTGAG
Organism: Bondarzewia mesenterica; assembly: GCA_004802705.1. Lineage (NCBI taxonomy): Eukaryota > Fungi > Basidiomycota > Agaricomycetes > Russulales > Bondarzewiaceae > Bondarzewia > Bondarzewia mesenterica. The sequence continues at coordinate 34,849 of SGPL01000162.1, forward strand.
ACAGAGTATGAAGAGCTTCTTGGTGCGTCGATCCAAGGTTGGTTTTGAGAATACTTTCAATCGCTAATTTCATGTTTTACAGAGAAAACCATCCATGATGAGGAGACGAGCAATGTTGACCTCGCAGAGTCGATGGGCGAGCTCAAGGTGATTTTATTCTCATCTGACTTGCGGAGTAATCCTTACTTGATTCACAGACCAAATTGGAAGCACAGTACGCCGCGAAGCGTGAGGCCCATCTCAGTGAAGTTACCGATCTCAAGCAACAGCTTGAAATGAGGAGCAACGAGCTTCGCAGTCTCAATGCTTCCATTGACAGCCTCAAGGGTGTTAACGAGGAGCTCAAGGTTTGTAATTTATGTAATTTTTTTGGTACGCCCGCTGACAGGTTCTCTCGTTTCAGCGCGCATTTGCAGTCACATCCGCCGGAATCGAAGGTGGCAAGAACCTGGCGGAGAGCGCTCAAGATCTTGAACGCACACGCAAGGCCATCAATGTCCAACTCGCCGAGTTTGACGGCGTGAAGAAGTCCCTTATGCGTGATCTTCAGAACCGCTGTGAGAAGGTGCGACTCATCAGGCTGGATGCTCCTATATAATATCTAATCCTTTCACTCTTTATATATATATTTAGGTTGTCGAGCTCGAAATTCAGCTGGATGAAATAAAGGAGCAGTATAACAACGTCATTCGCAATAGTAATTCGAAGGCGCAGCAGAAGAAGATGGCATTCCTGGAACGCAACCTTGAACAGCTGACTCTGGTACAGAAACAGGTGGGCGTTGTCCTCTTTCGATCAACTCTACATCTGGTTGATCAACGTTCCTTAGCTCGTGGATCAAAATTCGGCACTCAAGAAAGAAGCCGGAATTGCCGAACGGAAGCTACTTGCGCGGAACGAGCGGATACAGAATCTTGAAGCTTTGCTCCAGGACGCGGACCGCCGGCTCGCTGTTCAAAACCAGAAGTTCGAGGCTCAGCTGCAGGCCGTGAAAGACCGATTGGATCAAGCACGAGGTAGATTTGGTTGAAAATTGTCCACTGCACTTGCTTATCTCTCTTGCATGTCCCAGCGCAAAAGGCTGCTGCAAGCTCTTCTTTGAGCTTCGGCCGGATCGCGAAACCTCTGCGTGGAGGTGGAGGTGCTGCGTCAAGCGCGACGGGACCGGTCCCCATCACGGGTGGTGGCGTGTCTTCTGCCAACCCCAGCATTGCAAGACTTCAATCGGAAGACTCTGGGTAAGTGCAAATGCTCACAGTTGGTTGGATTTTGACTGAGATTGGTTCCGTTATTTCAACAGATCTGGTAAGTCACGCTTGTTCCTCGGCGAGGTACGTTGCCGGCAGGGCTCACGAGCATTTCATAGGCAAACGGGCTTCCTGGTTCTTCAACTCTCGGTGAATGTCCTTTGCAGGTTTGTTGTCCTTCACTGTTGCTTTCTGTTCGCACTACATATCACTCCAATTCCACGAATATCAATACCCGCCGCTGGTTGTACACACCTACATTACACTATACCGTCCGTCATATCTTTTCAATGCAATGGTTGGATTCTAGACTGTAAGATGCGATGCGGCTGAATGAATGGGCCAAGGTGAAAGATGAGGGTTGTGAAGGATGAGCCTACTGGAGAGCTAAAACAGGGACAGAAAATCATATGGGGCGGCTGTTACTGTGGTGTTACATGGCGTGTGTTCATAGGCTGGACGGGGCCAGGTGCCGACGGGCCATGGACAGCGCATCAACGGTTTCGTCAACTCTAAACCCAGAATACCTCCGTTACGAGATTCCTATTTTGGAATTAGTCCCACGAGCGGCGGTCTTCATTGAAGGCTGGAGATTGCCAGGCTGCAGATCGGCATGGACAGAGCACAGAGGTGGTGCTCGTGGTGCAAACTCGAATGTGGGTATGTATCTTCTCGTTGGACATTGCTCATTAGTCTGACCGACGAGGGAGCGAGAGAGCTGAAAAGGGGAAGCGCAGCTGAGTCGGTTGAGCTGGTTCTTATAAGCGACGACGGCGGCGGCGACTAGACCGTTGCGAAGGCTGTGTCTGACCTTGTGTGACACCAAAAAATTATAGCTGCCTTCTTGGCCCCATCGACCTCGTAAGTAATCCCGCTTCAACAGACGGGACCAAATTCATATTCATCATTTCCCCTCAATTTGCTTCCTTTTTCCTCCTACGGTCGCGTCCGCTTCCTAGTGCGTCCCATCCGTCCTCCCTCTCCCCTTCCCTCCTTTCTCCTCAACTTGTTCGCCCTCTGCTCGCTAGATCTATCCTCCAGGTGGCGCCGTCACTCGTTGCACGTACTAATCGCGTACGTCTTTGTCTGACGTGCCATCCTTATCCGCGTTGCCGACGCGTGGCTGGCATCGCTGGCCATCCGCCTTCAATTGCTCTTGTCCCTCACATTGCCATCCAGTTTAATTTCGTAAAAAGACCCGTATACCTTAATAATTTCTTGTCTTTTTTACTGTGAGTCACACGTTAAACTCGACTTGCTCTCCCCCATTCACTTCCCTCTCCCTCTCGTTTCCAGTTGTCTCCCATGGCTGCAAGCACCACCGAAGTTTCGTCACGCAAGCCATCGGGTTCCTCAACGCGATCTGCAGTGCATTCACCGTCAGGGTCACCAGGCAATGTCTGCTCGAATTTCTATCCGCACGACGCGTTTACGCGGCTGACGACGCGCCCCTTTTTTTTTTTTTGGGTTGAAGCCCCAGTCAGGCCAGAGGAAAGCATCTACCCCTGCCGGTAACATGTTCGGTGTCGGGATGGGTGCTGCCAGCGGATTGAAGACTCTCAACTCGGGGTGGCAGGTGTGTGCTCGCGATTTTCTTCTTACACTCTGAGTCCCTTATTTTCACGTGCAGGTCTGGGGCAATGGGACGCCGACATCGAAGCGAAATGCGTCGATATCCTCCGCTGCTAGCGTCGCGGATGACGGTAACTACAGGGCGAACTTGTCGGAAGGCTGGAACACGGGCCGCTCAGCCAGCGGAGCGTGGGAGGAAGTAAATGGGAGTCCGCAGAAGAAGGACTTGTCGCAGTTGGTGAGTACCGCTATTCCACTCAACTTCTCGATGTCTGACTATCGCTCACAGGACTCTCTCTCCCTTCATCATGCACGACAGCGACAAGTCAGCGCGGGCTTCCCCGCTGCTCGCATTGTAAGTGAAAGAGTCTTTCTGCCCAGCACATGTTACATAATATTGAATTCTAAACACATCATTAGGACGACCGAACTGCCGGAGTATCGAAGCCCGCCCAGTATTCTCCGCAAAGGTTCGAGACGGGCACGAATAAAGAGACCAACACGCCTGCTCGCTATGCATCCGCGGCTTCTCCCCCGAAGCCAGGGGGGTTCAGCATGTCGTCTCCTTTCTCCGGTCAACAGGCTCTTCAAAACCCTAATACCGCGGGTTACGATGCTATGCCCACTTCGTCGATCGTCGAGAATGAGCTGTCGCTGGGCATCCGTGGGATGGCGGTTGAAGACGATTATGGTGTTGCCCAACAGGGCTCTCCTTACCGTCAACAGCCGTCTAGCAACCAGCCAGCTCCTGCGAGTGGCGTGAATCCTTCAGTGCCGCAAATCCGTGGACCCCCTCCCATGCAGCAGCCTCGAGGCCCGTACAATGTGTACGCACAGACCGATTATGCGACGTACTACTCAGGGCAGCCCTCGGGGCGGGAGTCTTACGTAGACTACTCGTACCCATATGATGCCTATCGGGGCACGCCGGACCCTTCCTTATATGCCTCCACTTCATTGGGCACGGCTACTTCCCCAGTAAACGTATATCCTTCGGTGAGCGTCTTCCTTTGCCACTATCTTTGTCTTGAACACTCCACTGACATCAATGGTCAGCAGCCCGGTGTATTCTACGATTATTCTGGCCCGGCAAGGCCCCCTGGTTCTCAGTTCTACTATCCCACTCAACCTATGGTATATCACGCCCCCCCTTCCCATTCGCCCATGCTGACTCCTCAGCTTGCTGCCTCCGTTCCCGCCACTTTGTCTGACAAGAAGCGTGAACTTCAGGTAAACTTAAAAACGCGTTGTTCGTCCGCCATTCCGACTGACTCGTTTCGACCGTCTAGTACAATCTGCAGCAGCACCAACAGATGACGTCTCAAGGTTTGATCTACCCGTCTTTACGGTCGTCTCCGTCGCCACACCAGGCGTACGCGGGAACACTCGACTACGGATCACAGTTGCCGCTGATGCTTCCCGGCGGCGCCATGTATGCTGGCTTGAGTCCTCACATGTATCAGCAAGGTATGCATTCTGGGCGCCGTCGAGAGGGAGACACTGCTCTTCGAAGCCCTCTCCTTGACGAGTTCCGAGCGAACAAGTCACGCAAGTGGGAGTTGCGGGTAAGTTACAAAGTTACACATCCGCTTGGACAGAGTTGTACAACTGAGGTCGTTCCCAGGATATATTTGGCTACGTTGTGGAATTTAGTGGCGATCAACATGGCTCTCGGTTCATTCAACAAAAGCTGGAGACGGCAACCAGCGAGGAGAAGCAAGTTATTTTCGAAGAGATCGTTCCCGACAACGCGTTGCAACTCATTCAAGATGTCTTTGGTAATTACGTGGGTTTAACTCTCTTCTTGGAACTCTGAGCCTGTGCCTGACAATTTCTTCAGGTGATTCAAAAGCTGTTCGAGCACGGCACACAAGTACAGAAGACTGTATTGGCTAATGCTATGGAGACACATATTCTTGCGTTGTCTATGCAGATGTATGGCTGTCGTGTAGTACAGAAGGTACGTCCTCCGACAGTACTTCCTTCTATGCTCTGACGGTTGCTGTCTAGGCTGTTGAGTACGTATTACCGGAACAGCAGGCCCTCTTCGTGAAGGAGCTTGAGCCTCACGTTCTCAAGTGTGTTAAGGATGCCAACGGCAATCACGTCAGTTGTCGAAGTCACAAACTGTGCCTCACATCGACATTGATTATAACGTCTACAGGTTATCCAAAAGTTGATTGAGCGCGTGTCCCCAGAGCGTCTGGCCTTTGTGAACTCGTTCCGAGGCAACGTCTACGAGCTGTCGACTCACCCTTATGGATGTCGTGTGCTTCAGCGATGCTTTGAGCATCTGGGCGAGGAACAGACGAGACCACTTCTTGATGAGCTGCACAAATACACTATTAACTTAATGCAGGATCAGTTCGGCGTAAGTCGTGACCGCCCATGAGTCTGGCAGTGTTCTACAGTTCTCACTCTCTCCTCTTGCAGAACTACGTTGTCCAATTTGTCTTGGAGCATGGAAAGCCGCAGGATAGAGCTCTCATCATTTCCAAGCTTCGTGGGCAGATGCTGCACATGTCGCGACACAAGTTCGCGTCGAATGTTTGCGAGAAGGCTCTGGTTATGTGCGATTCAGCAAGTCGTCGACAGCTCATCGACGAGATGATGACTCCCAAGCAGGATGGCGTCAGTCCCATCGTCACGATGATGAAGGACCAGTTTGCGAGTAAGTTGGTCAAGAACGGAATCATAGCTTTGTTTGACGCTTCCTTTATCAGACTACGTCCTACAGCGTGCCTTGGTTGTCGTCGAAAGCGATCAAAAGGAAGAGTTGATCAGCAAGATTAAACCTCAATTGATCACCATGCGCCGGTATTCCAGCGCCTATAGCAAGCATCTCATTGCCAGTACGTAATGTGGTGATTACTTATATGTCGGGTTGTGCTGAATATTACGTAGTCGAGCGCTTGTTGGAGAAGGCCATGGGCCAGAAGGCGAGCGAGGACCTCACATCTGCGACTGTACAGGCCAAAATTATCCTTTAACATGCTATCTGGCACCCCCGTTTTTCCGGAATATATCTCGTTTGTCGTCCCTGCATGCTCCGTATACACTACTGCACTTCCTTTAGCATCTCTCTCGCAATGTCGCTTTGCAGCATCACTACTCAATAATCCACTTTCCTTTCGTTGTTGGATATGAACCATCGACCTTTTCTTTATCCCGAACTGTATCCATTCTGCTCCACATTCGTTGTTCATGCTTGTTTTTTTTCTTTTCACGCTATCATACATACATATGCATCCTTTTTAGTTACCCTCCTGCTTCAGTCATTACCATACCTCAATCCGCACATACATGGAACTCACACTGACTAATCCTCAGACATTTCTGGACCATTTTTCGTAGACATTGCAATTGCTCGCCGTTGTTTGCATACCATCATAATGTGAAGGTTGATTTGTTTTTTTTTTCACTTGGCAAAGAATTCCGGACTTGAATCTCAGCTGATTCCAACGGGATGACGTGGCTTGTCAAAAGTCCGTGCCGACTTGTTAAGTATCTTTGCCTTAAGATCGTAACGCCTAATTAGTACTTACGCTCAAACCAGGCCAAACAACATAAATAAGTCGCACAAGTCGGCGCACGCTCATCACTGTGTCGAGGTCGCGCTGTCCTTTCTATTCTTCATCACCAAAACTCTACCCCCAGAATTTATCCAGCGTGCCCGTTGACCGGACGTCATGGGTGGTGTGGAAGCGGCTGCGTCGCTATTCGGGCTTGAAGACGCTTCAGACCCGTTCGATGTTATTGGAGGCAACGACGAGGCTGTCAGCCAGAACGCGACGCGCTTTTCGGATCAGAATATGGGCTCTTCAGCGGCGGATTTGTTTGGCGGGGAGCTTTTGAGTGGTCAGGAATATGGGATGGGGTTTTCTTCAAATTCAGGTGCCCAAGGAGACCACTTGTCGTGGAATGACACGACAGGCGGCGCCAACAGTCATACTTCGTCACAACACGACTACAGCCAAAGCGTGATTACAAACGGTTCCGGATATTATCAGCCTCAGGTTCAGGCGAATGGTGATGGCCAGGGGTCCAACGCTTATCATGGTGGTACGTGTGAATTGCACTCCGCGTGTCCATATGTCTGAACAGTTGCCGTGTAGGCGGACAATCCTACACGGACTACTCGCAGACTCAGTATGCAACACACGATGCCGGCGTTGTGCAACAGTCGTACAACCCTGCATCCACGCCCTACACAACGGATACTCAGCAGTCGTATGCACCGCATTCTCACGGCTATTCGCCTCTCGTGCAGTACTCGAATGCATCCATGGAGCATTCTACGAATGACGGCGCACAGTCGGCGTATAACCCATACAAGCCGAATACAACGACAACAACCCAACCGGCTGCACCATCAAACGTCACGTCAACGGCTTCGTATAACCCGTATTCGCCATCGGCATATGCGTCACCTCCCTCACAGTACAGCGCTGCTCCTTCAGCGACCACAAGCGCTTACGCGACATCACCGTACATCAGTGCTGTGAGCCCCCCAGTGGTTACGTCTCCTGCCCCTACCGCAGAACAGTTTCGTCCAAAGACCTTTGATGCGTACGACCCTCCCATGCCTCCGCCGAAGCCGATCAAACGCGTGACCCTGAACGCGTCGGCTCACCCTATGTCGCCTACTGTTGGGCAGACAGTCTACTCAACGTATGATTCTCCCTCCGCTGTATACCCTGGGACCACGGCACCGCCATTCAGGTCCATGTCAAATCCCCGTCCTCCGAACGGTATAACGTCCCCACTTTCTCATGTCGAACCCCCGCCTCCTGCGTCCCATGCGAGTTATCAACGCACCATGTCTCCTCCAAACTCTTATGATCCGCCCATTATACCATACCACCATCCTCCTGTCCATGTCCACCACAAACCACCTCTACCTGTCACGTACCAATCTCCCCCACCTGCGCATTATCCATCGTCGCCACCTACGCAGTATCAATCGCCGCCTCAACACTATCAGCCCGCTTTGCCTCCGGCCGTCCAACACCAACCTGACCAGCATGAGCCTCTTCAATCTGCCCTGCATCCTTCGTCCCTTCAGCAGACGAAGTCTCTGGCCTCGCCTGAAATTCTGAAACAAACGTCTACACTTTCCTCCCCTTATGCCTCGTATGCAGGACCGACTGCAGAATCTCATGATTGGACAAGTCGTGCAGCTCATCTGAGGAGTGGTAGCTATGGGCACGCAGACCACTCTGCAGATCACTCCGAACTGACAGCAAAACCGTTGCTTTCTCCGACCGCTGCTGACCGTCTCGTCGAGGAGTCTACCTCTCAATTGGAGCAGCATCGGTCTCAGCCAGCCTTTGGTGTCAACCACGATGACTACGATCCTGAGGCTCATGCATTCGGGAGCAATGCTGGCATCAATTCCTTTGTTGACCATACTGTGGCAGATTCTGAACTTGGGGATACTGCTTGGACTAGCATAGATGTTGGCAAAGCCACTCCTCGCACGACTGGTGTAACCGACAACTTTGCTTACTCACCTCCGCTCCCATCCTCATCTCAACCAATCACGGCACCCCCGTCCTCTGCATATGATGCCTACAAACCGACTTCCTCGGCGGGATCTCCTCAAGTCCCGGCTAGGGTGCTGTCACCCGGATCTCCGGCACGCGGCTCGGCACGGAGCAGCTCGGAATCTCATAGGACCCGTACTCCCGAGATCGCTTCCCCACCTGCTCAGACTTCGGCTGCTGTGCATGACCCGTACCATCCAACGACGACGCAGTCCTACGAGCCAAAGTCTCATGCGTCGAGAGTGTCTTCTCCTGTCTCGGTGCGCTCGTGGAAGTCACGCACGTCTGTTCACGATGCGTATGCACCAGACTCTTTCGCCACGCGGGAGCGCTCCATGTCGAATGGTTCAGCGTATTCCATGTCGTCTGTTATGCAGGCGTCTTACGTTCCACAACATCCCCGTCAGCCTTCGGAATTATCTCAATCAGCATCATACAGTCATACAAGCCACCTCCAGGGCAATGGTGCAGTTGAGCAGAGCCAGACGTTGATGATTTCGGGAGGGTCAACCTACGCGCCATATGCACCGTCACCGTCGTTGCTCGGGACTAATGATCCCCTTGGAAGAATTACTTGTCGAGCTCCTTTGATCAGCTTTGGGTTTGGTGGGAAGATGGTGACATGCTTCCATGGCTCCTCGACCCTCAACACCGGCTTTGACGTTGCCCTTTCTTCACGGCAGACAACGAGCGTGCAAGTAAGGCTCCTCCGCGAAGCAATTCCTCAGTCGGCATTGGATAATTCCTCTTCGGCTTTCCCAGGTCCATTGTTCTGCGATCCGGGGTCACCCACGACGAGTCTGGTGCGAACCACGGTGGCTACCCAGACCAAAACGAATAAGGCACGTGTCATTAAGTACCTGGAAGAAAGAGCGGATGAGATGTCTCGGGGGCTCGGATACCTCAGCAAGGGCAGTCCCGAACGAAGGCAGGCAGAAGGGAAGCTTGTGCTCGTCAAATTGCTGAAAGTCATGGTCGAGAACGATGGGCACCTTTCTGGCGGGTAAGGCATCAGTCCGATTATCTCAGCCTGTAATATTGATATCTATGTTGGCAGTCTCCAAGTTGAAAGCGCAGTCCGTGCTGCTCTCGTCGCTCGACTTAGTGATACGTCCCTTGCATCGTCATCGAAAGGGGCTACGACAACTTCAACACTTGGATTTGCTGCAAGTTCTGATTCCTTACCAGTGGCATCTGAGATTCCCTATCCATCCCTAGGACTCTCTGTGGTGGACCCTAATGACACTGTCGTGGCCACCTCCAATGTTAAATCATCTTCACTCGACAAGATTCAGGACTTCTTGATACGTGGGGATCGCCGCCAAGCAGTCCATTATGCTCTTGACGAGAAGTTGTGGGCGCATGCCATGGTCATTGCCAGTAGCATCGACAAGGAGGCATGGAAAGAGGTCGTCAGCGAATTCATCAAGACGGAAGTTGGGTCAAATGGCGTTCGAAAATCCCTTACCCGAAGCAAGGAAATTTTATCGATTGGTGGTCGCGAGAGCCTCAAAGTCGCATATAGTCTGTATGCTGGACAAGGAGCTGCAGCAGGTATGTCGTGCTTGCGTTCAGATTTGCAGAGAAGCCCCTAACACTATTTGCATTCAGTCCAAGAACTTGCCCCGCCGAGCTTCCTCCCCAGGCGGAGGGATACCCTTCAAGTGCCACCTGCATCGCATATCACGCCTATGTCCCCTAATTTTCCTTCAACCGTTATACCCACTTCTGTGCCAATGGAGACATTAGGCAAGTGGACAGAAACGGCTGCCATGATGATTCCTGGCCCGTCGATTGCTGAATCCTCTGCGGCGTTGATGGCTCTGGGTGATTGTCTGCTTGCTAACCAGTGGACTGAGGCTGCACATGCCTGGTAAGCATGTACATTCGTGCTGCTCGCATGACATTCCAAACACGCTTACTCGCTTTCTTTGCAGCTACCTTCTAGCCCCTCAGACGTCCGCTTTCGTGGGGCTTGGTTCACCGTCTAACCGAATTGTTCTTCTTGGCTCCCGAAACCCCCTCTCTAGAGGCAACCTCAATGCAGACCATGACCCTATCATATTTTCGGAGATTGTGGAATTCGCCATGTCATTATCAACTCCTCAAAAGGGCAAAGAAATCTTCGCTGGTTTCCCTCATCTACAGGCTTACAAGCTGATCCGCGCAGCTTCCTTGGCGGAACTTGGTCACATCCAGGCTGCGAATAGGTATCTCGGTTTTCATTTTTGGTGCGCATCTTGCCTAATCCACGTTACACAGGTATTGCGAAGCCATTGCTTCTTCCCTCCGCCAAGGCTCAGCAAGCATAAATCCCGCTTTCGTTGAGCAATTGAAAGGATTGTCGGATCGGTTGGTTGCGGCTCCTCAACTAGATAAGTCGGGTTCCTGGATGGGTAACAAAATGAGTCGACCGAGCCTAGACAGCATTGGCAACTGGCTAGAAGGTCGTTTAACAAAGTTCATCGCGGGCGACGGCGACGGGTCTCCGCCAACAAACAACGACGGTACCAACCATGAACCTAAGGGATTCTCGGGACCATTCTCTCATTATAGCACCATCTCCTCTGCCACCTCATCTACTTCTCCATCTCCTCAGCCGTCCATGATGAATTTCAATGTCCTGCCTGGGTCACAGTCATATCGTGCCCCACCACGAAGTGGATCGGCTCAAGCTATGCGTCCGCTACAGAATCCCCAAATCCAGATCGACCGTGCGTCCTCTGCGATGGATTATCGACCTAAGAAATCATCTCCCGTGCCCCGCATAGCTTCTGCAAGCGCAGCTACGACTAGTTTTGCACAGGCAACGTACGGATACACTGCCGGTCCCTACGGTTATTCGAATGGGATGACTCTGTTGCCCGGTATCAGCGATGTACCCTCTGAGATCAATTCTTCCGATGCAAACTCCGGTGATGCAGAAGACAGCAACGAAGAACAGACGGTCACTAGCGGTAGCCCTTGGTGGGGTTCCTCGTTTACGGAGGAATCTAGCGCGACCACTCCTACTGCTGCTACATTCTACCACGTCGATGGGTCGGCGGCACATCCTTCGACTTCCGGTTTCATCTCTCTCATGGACGGCCCCACAAACATGCCAGCTGTCTCTCCCCCACCCTCAGCAACATTGAGATCGGCGCCCGCGGCGCCGAACGAGGACGATGAAGACCTTGGGTTCGGGAACTTTTCCATCAAACGGAAACAGTCCGATGACGAAACTGACGAATCTAAGCCGGCTGAGACCGCGATGGAGAAATCTTCGTCAACGAGTGCACCAGCTAGGCCAGGTCGGTTTATTCCCCTCTCAACTTTTCTATCTTTCGCATTAAAATAATTTTTCACTAGACCTCAAACATCCGGGTACTGGGTCGTGGTTTAGCCGGTGGTGGAAGGGAGGCGAAGGGAACGGCCCTGTCAAGGCGACGCTTGGAGAAGAGAACAGCTTTTATTATGACAAGGAGCTCAAGCGATGGGTTAACAAGAAGGCAAGCATCTGTCTCTAATTTTACACTTGATGGTGTGTTCTGACGCGTGAGACAGACTGGCTCCGATGCAGCGAAACCTGTGGCTCCACCCCCTCCGCCTTCGCGTGCACAGACGGCGTCTCCCGGACGTTCTGCGCCCAGAATGCCAGATGGAACGACATCTGTCCCGCCCCCCGCACGGCCGGCATCCGCTATTGATCTGACGACGTCTCCTACCAAGAGGTCGTTGAACGGTATTCGTACGCGATCGAATCTGGTTCCAATGGAGGAGGCTCCCAGCCCCGCGGGCACCCCGCCGCCCATGTCCTCAGGCACCCCGCCACCACCGCCTGGGCGCCCGAAGTCCCAGTCGTCGAAACGCAACGTCCGGAGTCGTTATGTAGATGTCTTCCAACAACCTTGAGCATGAGTTTATATAGAGGTCGTTTTTGCTTTTTCGACTTTTGACTTCTGCGATGGTTTGCATTATGTATTTCGTATGTCGTGTTGGACTTGCAGTCCGCTTTTTTTTTATTTACTTATGTGCATGGTAGGGAACGATACACAACGTCCATTTTCTCCGACCTCACACTTGACTCGATCAATGAGTAGACAATTCAGAGCACATCAGTCGGCAATATGCTTTATGTCCTTCAGCTGATCTACAAGAATAACTTAAATGGATAGCCTGAAAAGAGATCATGATGAGCACGATGACGTTTGGGTTGATGGCGCCAGAATCTTACCTCTGTTTTTGACCCTGAAGAACGAAACAAGGACCGAGAATAAGATGAGGATTACGCCCGTCCACAGATAGATCTGGGTTCTTTGCCGACCGGGGGAGCTTTGCAATGGGGCTACCAAGGTCAGCATCAGGAAGGAAGCTGACAAAAGGCCGTCTGCAATCAGGATTAGCCGTCGGCAAACTTGATGTTACCATGAGTCTCGGACTCACATAGCGACGCGACGACGATCGTTTCTTGACCGTACTGATTCTGGAAACCGGGTGCGATCCACTGTCCGTTGGCGGCAGTCATGGGCATGCCTCGGATGCGAGTGAACATGAAGCCGGAGGTCATGACGAGGGAGGTGATCACGGTGATGGCGGCCCACGTCCAGCGATTGCGGAAAATTGGGGCCAAGAAGCGGAGGGCGAGGACAGAGACGAGGCCAAAAGTGCCCCCGGTACCCCAGAGAGCCCAGTTTATTGGTGCCCGGTACGGGATAGGGATAGGCGTGATGGCGGAAAGCTGGGCCGCGAGAGGCTCGGCGTCGAATCCTCTGCGGCGGGATATTCGGGTCGAGTGGATGAGGAGGAGAGAATGGACTCACTGAGAGAAGTCGTAAGAGATGGGGTTAACTTTCCCCGGGGCCTGCTTGCGAGGGCCGTCCGTGGGGGCGTAGTTATAGACTACGGGGGCGGAGGCGAGACCGAGCTATATGATGTCTGTCAAGTATTCGTAGGCCATTGAAAAGATTGAGGGTATACCTTCTGGAATATTTGCTGTCCGTCGTCGAAATCGAGAGTTGCGAAGAAGTGCTGGTTTCGTTCAGACCTTGGTGCTGTAGACCATGCCTTCGCTACGGCTGCCCATGAAGGGTCAAACTCCCTGTAACAGGTAGTGAAGCCAAAGTGCATCTGACATTATGCAACGATAACTTACTTGCAAGGACTACATCTCCGCCTCTTGTCAAGAGCGGTAAACTGGATGGAGGATGACCAGTTACGCTTCGAGGTGGTGAGCAGGTTAAACAGATCGGTATTGAGCTTGATGACGCCGTTGTTTTCTGCGGCTAGCTTGACGAAGCGTTCATGTGTGTTGTCCTTTGAGGCGAAAATACAGGCGGGTAAAGCAAGGAGAGCAAGGAATGACAGCAACATAGTTGCAGGAAACAAAGTGGGACTGCGGTGAACACTCAAGTTACTACGCGCCTGCTTTACGGACGCGACGTGGCGGCTGTCTATATTTGGAACATGAGATCGAGCTGGAAATGTTTTTTGAACGATTTCTCGCAAAAGTCACTCGTTGACCGTCATGTCTCATGGGCTCCTCCTCAGACTTTTCCTTTCCCCCTCCTTCTTCTCCGTTCATGTCGCTCTACGTTATTTGATGATTTACTCGGACAACATTGGAATCACGTATTATCTTACTCGTCGGCTCAGAGAGTTTACCGTGGAAGAACTACGCGATGTCTGGGGATTTATATGGTGCGCGCCCATCTCTTATCTCTTCGAACCCAGCAGTCTAATATATCGTCTGCACAGTCACTTGCTTGTCTCTAGGCCATCCAAGTCGCGAGCACTCGAGTGCTTCGTGGCTGAGATTGCTGGCAAGTCAACTCACATAGCTATGTATGTACGTATCTCAATCATCTCTTTCAGAACAAATTTGCCGTTGCCTTATACTTCCATAGACCCTGTGGTCTATGCAAGCATCCCTTCAGGATCTTGCTACCTCTCGTCACAACAATAGATCTTTTATCATCTGTCAACGTACCTTGCTCATGTGCCATGAACTTATATTCGGCGACCTTCCCCCGCCTATCTCGAACCCATATCCTAGCCAGATCGATGCGCCTCAGCGCCTCTTTGCCCGCAAGAAAGTGAAGGCCCATGTAGCCCCTGCCTTGGTTGGGCTAGGCGTCATCTTGGCTAGCTCCCCTGGAATGCCTCAACTGAGAGACGTTATGGGGGAGGTGGCTATAGAACAGGGACGAGCGGACGACCAAGGGGTAGAATTGAAGAGTCTGGAGCGTCAGGATGATGACCTCGTGCAGGGTACGGTTCTGATTCCCTTCAAGCAGTCAACAGACGAAGACGATGAACCGGAAAGCCCGAACCCCGCGTCTCCTGACGTTGACAGTGAAGAATCGTTGCCGAGGAGGACTGCAGTTTTTGACGGCGATCTCGATGCAAATGGCCAACCTATTCTGCGGTCGTCGCGTCGGCGCACGATTGGTGCTGCTCAGACGGCTCCTGCTCTTCCCTTACATGTGAGGAAGACTCGTCGGCCCAGATTTTCAGATGATCCTCTTGGCCAATTGGACATATCGTCCCCCGTTCCCGCATCAATCCCTTTTCAGTCAACTCCTTCGCTTTTCCCCCCGAGACAACCTCGAGCGAACTCTTTGGCGCCTGAAGATGAACTGCTAAGTCGGTACGATAAGCAATCTCAGATTCACCTTCTACGTAGCCATTTTTATCGGTCAGAGGTCTGTACCGTGATCATCGTCCTCTTCAAACTAGCCTGAGAAAGCCCTGCAGATACAATTTCTCCTCAATTTGGAGGGTATCTCAACGAGATTGCTGGTCGTTCCAAGGCCCGCCCGCGTCAGTGCGTTGAGGGCCGAACTCACTGCTCTCAATCACAATTTGCCCGCCGAGGTAAGTCTCCCTTGAAAGATGGCTTCATTTACATTTGTCAATCCGGTGTTAGGTCTGTATGCCCATGTGGTGTACATGTACAGATGCTCCTCAGCCGCCGAATGACATCCCCGCACCACATCATCGAATCGTCCGCATACCGCCAGGCGAATGTGTTGTTCTCAACTCAGCTGAACGAGCACCATACCTGCTCGTAATTGAAGTCGTCAACGGTGACCTAGACTTCGATCCTGGAAAGCGAAGTAACAAGGCAATTTTGCAAAAGATCGTCATGAAGGAGAACGAACGGAAAGGGGCGTCCCGAGATCTCATTCCGTTCACTTCTGGATCGACATCCAATCGGCGATATAAACCACCAGAACTCATGGACAATTCTGATGCTGTGCTAGGGAAGGATACTCCTGAAATTAACGAGGTGTCTGCTCTCGATTCTGTTATTCCTATCCCTGACACAACAAGTGTACCTGCGGGGCCTGCCGACGAGGAGGAAGAAATTGACTTGGTTGAACAAGTCTTCGGCCCAGAAGAGTCTCTTCGAGCCTTCGATCTCTCTGATACAATTGTTCTACCACCTGCGCCAAAGAACAAAGATCTGGACATCGCTGCATGGTCACGATCATCATCCGTTCCTTCGTCTCCAATGCTCGACGTATCCGGCAGCGCTTCAAACACGCCCTCCATGTCTACATATTCCCCCACCATGCTGCGTTCACCATCATCATCATCACGTTCGAAGGCAGTGACTCCGCCTCCGCCCTCTACTTCACAAATACTATCAAATGTCCGAGCATCAGGGCTGTCCTTGGAAGATTATTCTGAGCGAATGCGCACCGCAGCCGTGATGCTCGCCCAGCTGAACGCAAATCTCGTCTGGGAGCCCAACGCACCCGCCCCCTCACTGCCCCCTGGCGTACCAGAACGCCCTTCAGATCCATCTTCATCTGGCCCATTAAGCTGGCTGCCAGGGACCGCCTGGTTCTCGATCAGCCCGCCTTCCTCATCCCCTTCGCCAGTGGGCATCGGACCCATACATCCTTCGCTCGCCGGCACATCCCGCGAGAAGTCTCCCTTGGCACCTGCGCGAATGAAGTTGCATCCCGCGGAGGCTGCGGCGATCCGGGATCGGATCATGAAGGAGATGCTGGCACTGGAAGAGGAGAGGATGAGGAGGATGCGGGAGACGGGTGTGATCAAATTGGGGATAGGGAGTGGGGATATGAACACGGCAGAGGACGAGGGGATTCTTCGGCGCGAGCTGAACAAGGTCGATCCGTCCGCGGTTGTGTTCAGTGAGTCTTGGGCTGCAAAGAAGAGTAGGGTCCGTCAAGGTTCGCCGTACGGCCATCTAGGCAAGTCTCATCTATATTCTTGCTGGAAAAGAATGAGTCGGTCAGCCGTTGGATGCTGATTGAGATGTGGCGTATTGACAGCCAATTGGGACTGCCTGTCTGTGATCATGAAAACGGGAGGCGATCTCCGGCAGGAACAGCTCGCTGTGCAGCTCATTCAAGAGTTCAAGCGCATATGGCAGGAAGAGAATTGCCAGTGCTGGGTACGGTAGTACGTCGAGTCCGTTTTCCACCCCTATAATGTGGCGTGCCAATCGCACCTGTTCCCTCAGCTTCAGAATATTGATCACAGGGGGGTCATCTGGACTTGTGGAAACCATCTCAGATGCCGTGTCGATACACTCAATCAAAAAGGCAGAATATGCGCGGCGGCTGACTGAGGGCCAGCTGGGGCATGTCACTTTGCTGGACCATTTCAAAAATGTATGTATTGCCATTTAGGCAGCCTGACTATGACTGACGTTCACATCAGACGTACGGCGACCCTTCGTCCGCAAAGTTCGCCCGAGCCCAGCGCAATTTTGCAAAATCCCTAGCCGGTTAGTCAAACACAGACTTCTTATACTTCCTTCGTATCCACACATCCCATTTCTCTGGCTCACATATATCCTGACCAGGCTACTCCATCATCACCTATCTCCTGCAGATTAAAGACCGCCACAACGGCAACATCTTGCTCGACCGCGAGGGCCACTTGATCCACATCGACTTTGGATTTATGCTGTCCAACTCGCCGGGCAACATCGGCTTTGAAGCTGCGCCCTTCAAACTCCCGCTCGAGTACGTCGAGGTCCTCGGCGGCGTCGACGGCCAGCCACTGCGCGAGTTTCGGAGGCTGTTTCGGGAGGGCTTCGAGGCGGCGCGGAAGCACTGCGATCGGATCATCACGATGGTCGAGCTCATGCAGAAAGGTGAGAACACGCTTCTTTCGTGGATGTGGCGCGCTGACGTTGGGGATTGGGCCTTTCGCTCCTCGTAGACTCTACGCTCCCATGTTTTGCGGCGTTCGGCGAACAGACCGCCGTGCAGCTACGGGAGCGCTTCCAGCAGGCGCTCACGCACTCCCTCGTCGAGGAGCACGTCGATCGGCTTATCGACACCTCGCTCGGGTCCCATTGGACACGGCTGTATGACTCGGTGCGCGCCTCTTTCTTCCTTCCTCTCATTTTTTGTGATGAGGTGCTGACGGTCACTCCAGTATCAATACTACTCACAATCCATCATATCATAGCACCGCGTCCTTTCCTCGAATTTCATCATGGACGCGTATCACACCGTTTTATATACCATTTGCACGGATGAACTTCACACCCTTATCTACCTACATACGCGCGGGCATCATCCGATCATCCGTCGAACTATTCATTCGTTCTCCCCACGCGACGCCAGCAACGCACTATCATTATGCCTCTCGCAATAATTAATCTCGTCGCATATATACATTTATAGTCTCGAGACGTGCTATCAGCCAGTAACCCGTTGCGTCTCTTGTACGCACATCTGCCGCGCGCCGCGCGTGCAGGCCCTATGCGAACAAGCGGTCGAACTTGGGTAGGCACGAGTACCAATCGTAGTCTGGATGGCACAAGTCAATTTAGGTTTTACGAAAACGACAGTGAAACCCGGTGGGGGGGAAGGGCATGAGGAGACGTGTACGCACCAAAGTTCTCCGTCGCGTCGCACCAACACTTGCCTCGCTTGTGCTCGTCGCTCTGCGGGCACCGCTGGAAGGGCTCGTGGCGGTACCCGATGTCGTGGAAGAAGTGGAGCTTGTCTTTGGGGGCGAGGAGCGCGGCGCCGATCGAGTGCACGGGCGCGTCGCCCCAGCGCTCGTAGTAAAATCCGCCCGCCTGGTCGAGGTGGTCGAAGAACTTGCTGTACGCCTCGCCGCGCCAGAAATCGAGGTCGCCGATCTCGAAGTTGGACCAGACTAGCGATGATGGTGATGAGGGAGGAACGAAGGGGGTAGTGTTCAGCGGAGTGGAAAGCGGTAGAGTAATTGGGGAGAGGGTATCAGGAAAAAAGGGAGGAGGGAGGGACTTACAGTGACACCGGTTGTAGGTGAGACCCCCGTCGTCCGAAAGGAAACCCATGCCATTGTCCTTCGGGATCAATTCTGGGTTCTCCTTCATGAAGTCTGAACGAGTGTCAGATGATAGGAACAGAGAGCTAGCGTGAGACGGGCAAGACTCACCTCGGACCGTGTCCCAGAGAGTTGCGATGGTTGCGGGATACTCGGGGAGAGCGATGGTGAAACCTTGCGACCAGCGTGAATGGTGATTAATGATTCCTGAAATCGCGCGACGAGGGCCCTGAAAGACGCACCGTAGACTTTTTCGTTGTCCTGCATGTACAGGAAGGGATCATAATCGAGGTCGCAGAAGAAAGTCACGTCTGGTCTGTGAGGGGTGAACACGGATGAATCGGCAGCAAGTCCACGACGACACTCACTCTACTCTCCAGTAGTACTTGTACTTGGCGAGGAGCTCGTGCCTATAGAAGAACTACGGACCTTCACGTCAGACGAGCCGAAGACAAGACACGATCCTGACGAGACAGCTCACCCCGGAATTAAACCGGCACATATTCCGATATCTGGAACGCGATTAGCTTTGAGGGGTTAAACACGGTGCAAGATCGTGAGTGTGACGAACGGGAGACTGCCTGATGGCGCGTGGTATGACATTGAGTGATAGGTCAATGGAAGGAGGCATGGGAGAGCTGGGGACGCACCTCCATAGATCACTTTGTCGGCGGCCATCTGGTCGCGTGCCGCGGTCGCCTTCTCTTCATCAATCCAGTCGGGCTGGAACCAATGGTCGCGAGGAATGAGCCCAAACTCGATCTTGGCGTCCGTCAGGTCAAGGACAGTCCTGAAAATCCGCCGCGCGGAGCCTCGTCAGCATCCCCTATGCGTCCCCAGAGACGAGGCGCGGCGACGTACTCTCTGAACTTGGTGTCGAAGGCTTCCTCGTTGAGGAAGACGTACGGGTACCGGAATTTCTTGTTGAAGCGGTCCTCCATCTGCTTCATGCTCTTGACGATGCCCTTGAGGTCGCTGTTGCGGGCGAGCATGACGATGGTCGCGTTGGCGCGGCGGTCCTTGATGGTGGTGATGTTGTCGTGCCAGTAATATTCCTCTGGGACGCGCTGTTGGTCGGAGGAGGACTTCTGGTTGGAGATGAGGCGAGAGATGGATGTCGCGTTGCCGTAGGCCTCGTGCGAGAATGTGAGGATGAAGTGCAAGCTGACCTGTATGTCAAACGGTGTCAGGAAATACGGGCGTGTGGCATGAAAAAATAAACGGACGATGATGGTCAAGACGAGAACGACGTATCGCATTGGGGTCATCATCTTGGATGACTTGAGGTCGTCGCCGAGGACGAGAGAAGAAAAGTGGAACAAAACCGAAGAAGGACGAAAGAAAGATGTGAATGAAGAGGCTGCGCTCGGAAGCGGCCAACTTACGCTGTCGTCACTTTCCACGTGGACTTCCTCAGGTCCGATCATCCTCTGACAGCCTCATAAATAGCTACAGCCAGCTACAGTCGCGGCAGCGAAATCCAATTGAAAGCAACAAACAGAGCTTGGGAAACCATGTACTCGAAACTATGATAATCCTACACAAGCCAACCCGAACCGTACCACCGGTTACACTGACTTCCACAGCTTCTCCCATCTCGCCAGACAAGAATAGGACGACGCATCTTCCCACCAAACGGCATCAGAAACCTCGCAGCACCAGAAACCCAGTCCACGATGTAAAATCGCTCACCGAAATTGTCCGACGGGTTGCAGCTGCACCGACCCCTCCTCCACGCGTCGCCCTGCGGACAATGCTGGAACGGCTCGTGGCGGTACCCGATGTCCTCAAAAAAAATGCGTCTCTTCCTTGCGCAGCAACAGCGACGCGCCGATGCTATGTACCGGCGCGTCCCCCCCACCGCTTGTGCCGCGCCACGCCATATCGAGAAGGTGCGCAGCGTGAACTCCACGGACGAATAATATAGAAAGGGGGGGAAAAGCGGCGGCGGACCTCGTAGTAAAACCCGCCCGCGCGATCGAGAAAGTCGAAAAAACGCGCCGTAGGCTTCGCCCCGCCAAAAATCCATGTCGCCGATCTCAAAGTTGCTCCAATCTGCGCGCGTCGCCGTCAGGACGTGCCGCGCGTGTTCGTGAGGAGGAAACGCGAGGACGCACAGTGACAGAGGTTATAACTCGCCCCGCCGTCATCGCTGATGAAGTCCATCATGTTGTTCTCTGGCAACAGATCCGGGTGCTCCCGCATGAAGTCTTAAAAATAAAATAAAATAAAGAGTGATTGAGCAGAGAAACGTTCACCGCCCAGCGACCGACCTTTGACCGTGTCCCACAGTGTCATGATCGTATCTTTGTACTCGTACAACCCCACAGTGAAGCCTATTCGGACGCAACAACTGAATGCATGAACGAATGGCGTGTCCCATGAGCCTACCATAAGTTTTGTTGTTCTCGAGCATGAAGATAAAAGGGTCGTAATCGAGGTCACAATAGTACTTGACGCTCGGCCTGTCCCTCCCTCAGCTCACACAATTCCGATTGCGCGAGGAGGAAACGACTCACTCCACCCGCCAGTAATACTTGTACGGCAGGAGCAACTCGTGCCTGTAAAAGAACTGGCACCTCACGTTTGAGCACACCACACAAAACGCCGCACCCAAATCGGATCTGGCAAGAAGCACTCACGCCCGAATTAAATCGACACATGTTGCGATACCTAACCAACAACAGAAAGGAAAGAAAAAAAAAAGTCAGCACGCTGTTCGCTCCCTCACCAAAAACAAAACGTTCACGTACGGGAGGCTGCCTTGACGCGTTCCCTACCGAATGAGCAACCCAAAAAACAGACAGGGTGGGACGAAAAACAAAACTCGCCTCCGTAGGGTATCAAATGCAACACATGCGACATCATCTTCCTCCTCGCCTCCTCAGCCCTCCCTTCGTCGATCCACTCCGGCTGCACCCAATGCGCGCGCGGTATCACGCCAAACGAGACCGGCGCGTCCGTGAGCGCGCGCACACGTCTGCTCGCACCACACAAACGCACCCACACACCCTCAGTCTTCAGTCAAAGGATCAAACCGTGAGGGAGGGGAGGGGGGGGGGACTCACGTCACGAACGCCTCCTCAAACGGCTCGTCGTTCAAGAACGTCCACGGATACCCGTACCGTTTATTAAACCGATCCTCCATCTGCCTCACGCTCCCCATCACCGCGCCCAAATCCTCGTTCCTGCACAGCACGACGAACGTCGCGTTCGCGAGCGGCGTCCCCAGGCGCGAGAGTCGAAGTGACGTCTTCTCGGAACTTGGGAGGAAAGCGGAGAGGGATTTGGATATGCTGGCGGTGGTGCCAGGAGCGCGGAGGAAGAGGTGGAGGAGTGCCTGAGAAAGCGAGTGGGTGTGGGTGTAGGGTCAGTCATGATGCGTGGAGGAGGGGACGAGAGTTCCAGGTGGGGGTTTTCACGAATTCGTGATACGTACCAAAGTGAGGAAGACACCCGCGGCGACCCGTAAGGGCGTGAGTCGCGGAAAGAACATGGTCGTGTTCTTCAAGTGCGCCCTGCAAAGTTCACGATCCTGGACTGCAAGTACTACTGAGCTTTTGAATATTTGTTAGTCCTGTATAGCGCGGGTCACTAAACAGGGTGATTCGTGCATGGGTCAGGCCGTGTGCATGCGCGAATATGACCGTGACGCGTTGACGTCCAATGACAGGCCGTACATACCACTGAAATAAGGACGGGTTCCTGTTCAGACTCTGGAACCATCCATCTAGCAACCGGTCGGTTGACATCAAATGATTTGTTTGAGCTTTGATAATTTGGAGAGCGACGCGACCATCCCGATGTTCTGAACATGAGTACGTCGGAAAGACCGGTGATGTCCTCGCACTCAGGGACCGAGACAAGAGCACAACAACAGCATCCTATATACGAGGAGGGACCATACATGCATGTACTTCCGGGCATCGTTCTTTGCGCGCACGCTCATGACCTCGAAAAGAACCACAATGCCAAAAAAAAAAAATAGCATCCTCTCACAACCCCATCCACCTCGACAAACACTCCTGCGGGTTCGCGACTACACGCCCACACGTGAGCACAACTTCTCGGACTCCCAAAAAAAAAACCCCCCGAACAAGCAGGACGNCGTCCACTCACCAAAGCTCTTCCGCGGATCGCACCAGCACCTCCCGCGGGCCCACGCCTCTCCCCGCGGACACTGCTCCACCCACTGATGCCGGTACCCGATATCGTCGAAAAAATGGATCTGCTCTTTCCTCGCGAACAACGAGAGCGCGATGCTGTGGATCGGGCCGTCGCACCACCGCTAAGCCCAACCGAATCATCGTTTCAGAAACGCGAACGTGGAGGAGGGCGGAGCGGATACCTCGTAGTAAAATCCGCCTCGGCGGTCGAGAAAGTCGAAGAACGTGAGGTAGCTCGGACCGCGCCAGAAATCCAGGTCCGCGATCTCGAAGTTGCTCCAATCTGCCTCTCCCACAAATCAAGTCAGCGGCGAATATCCCGCTTGAAACAAAAAGCGGGTTGATTCACAGTGGCACAGGTTGTAGCTGTCCCCGTCGTCGTCCGTGACGAACTTCATGGTGGTCATGTCGTCTTTTCTGGGCAGGAGCTCCGGGTTCTCGGTTTTGAAATCTGCAGCACGGGCGCGAGGGTCAGGGGTGTGCGGTAGACGTCGAATGATGGGCGAACCGTGGACCGCTTCCCAGAGCGACGGCACCGTGTCTTTGAGTTCCAATCTCGCGAGCGTGAATCCTGCCGGGCGCGCATGTGGCAGCACGTATGCGTCGCAAACGAAGAAACGCGTACCGTAGGTTTTATTGTTGTCCTGCATGAACAGCAAAGGGTCGTCGTCGAGGTCACAGAAGTAGTCTGCTCCCGGCCTGCACGGTCTGTCTGTGACGGATGCATCGAGATGAAAGCGGTCATGGACTTACTCGACGCGCCAGTAGTATCTGTATGGGCGGAGCAGCTCGTGTCGAAACAGGAACTGGATATATGATTTGAGAAAATACCAGGGTGCTGTCTGGAGTTGGACTGACACCTGACTGGAATCGACACATGTTCCGATAGCTAAATGTCAAGTGAGCGTCGGAGGAAGCTGTCCTTCAACACGTCACGCACGATTGACTGCCTGTGATCGAAGGACGAAGGATCTGATTCAGAGTTGGACCGGATACTGGGCATCAACGTACCGCCATATGGAATCCTATGGAGTTGCATACGATGCCTGACTTGTTCCGCCTTTGTCTCGTTGATCCATGCCGGCTGGAGCCAATGGTCCGACGGGATGAGTCCAAAGGACACAGGGGCGCTCGTCATCCGCTGCACGCGACTGAAGACACCGCTTGAGAACGGAAGAGGGGAGGGAACGAAGAGGCGACGGACGCTTTGAAGTCGTCCGTGAAGGGCTCGTCGTTGAGGAGGACCCACGGGTAGCCGTGCCGGGCATTGAAACGGTCCTCCAGCTGCTGGACGACGGTCATGACGCCTCCGAGTTCNGCATTTCTGCACAAAACGACGAAGGTGGCGTTGGCGCGGCGGGGGGGATGGGACTCGGTGGACTCGTGGGGCGCNGAGGAGCGCGTGGTCAAGAAGAAATGAAGAGTGATCTGCGATGGTCAGACGTTCGAGGGCTCTGAGGCTGTCGTGACTTACGAGGAGGACGAGGACGCCCAAGACGGCGCGGATCGGTCGGAGAAGAGACATGAGCAGCGCTGAGATGGTGTCGAGTCGGGGCGCAAACTTTACTTTGAGGATTGTCGGCACGCGCCGACGCACTCTAGCTTTGACGTTGACGTGCAATGGAGGAACGGCGAGGTCGCGACAGGGGCTCGGTGCCGTTCAAGAAACGGCGATGCAACGTCCGCGCTTTCTCTGGTGTCCCGCTCGACCGTTCGCTCATCGTTTCGCGCAGTATTTTTACCCGTCAGGAGCGCCCATCCGGCGCAAGGGCGGACACCTGGGTTGTCCCCGCGACGAGGCCGTGTGCGCTTACGTGCACCCTTCTGAACAAGAATGGCCCATCGCTCTCGCTTCTGTGCCCTTGCCACACCACTTGCGAGACGACTCTCCCCCGCCCCACCGCATGGCAAGACGCACTCCCAGCCGCAGTCCCCCGAGGCATCGTTACCGCGACAGTCGCAGCCCCAGGCGACATCCCGACACCAGTCCCCACCGCCGTCCCCGCTCTCGCGACCGATCTCCCCATCTTCACCCCCGCCGTCGTCCGCATTCGCCTTTGCCCGTCCCGACTCGCCGGCACACGCTCGACGAAGGTTCGCTCGCTCGCGATCGACACAGCGACGATCCCAATAATGCCTCTCCGCCGAAAGTAGTCAGACCCCCAAGCGCTCCACGTGCCATGGTCGTGGACACGAAT